>MU108617.1:13610-24988 GCA_012274485.2 Sinapis alba | reverse complement strand
TTTTTCATGGCCTGATGGACAAGTCTGGACAGTCCTTGGTCCTTCCAGGCAGTAAGGATGGCTGAACGTATCAGCCTATCATTACGTATGGGTCATTTTTCATGTACTGATGGGACCAGTCCAGAAAGTCAATGGTCCTTTGAGTTAAATAATTCCATTCAGTACGGTTAAGGCTGATCATATCAGCTTTTAAGTACATGTGGTTCAATTTTTCATAGCCTGATGGACGATTCTGGACAGTCCTTGGTCGATCCAGGCAGTACGGATGGCTGATCGTATCAGCTTATCAGTTTGTATGGGTCATTTTTCATGTACTGATGGGACCAGTCTGGACAGTTCATGGTCCGTTAAGTTAAATTCTTCCATTCAGTACGGATAAAGCTGATCATATCAGCCTATCTGTCTGTGTGGGTCAATTTTTCATGGTCTGATGGACCAGTATGGACAGTCCTTGGTTCTTCCAGGCAGTACAGATGGCTGATCGTATCAGCCTATATATACGTATGGGTCTATTTTTCATTTCTTGATGGACCAGTCTGGACAGGCCTTGGTCCTTCCAGGCAGTACGGATGGCTGATTGTATCAGCCTATCCGAACGTACGGGTCATTTTTCATGTACTGATGGGGACATTCTGGACAGTGTGGACAGTCCACGGTCCGTTGAGTTAAATCCTTCCATTCAGTACAGTTAAGGCTGATCATATCAGCCTATCAGTACGTATGGGTCGATTTTTCATGGCCTAATGGACCAGTCTAGACAGTCCTTGTTCCTTCCAGGTAGTACGGATGGCAGATCATATCAGCCTATCAGTACGTATGGGTCATTTTTCATGTACTGATGGGACCAGTCTGGACAGTCCATAGTCCGTTGAGCTAAATCCTTCTATTCAGTACGTTTAAGGCTAATCATATCAGCCTATCAATACTTATGGGCCGGTTTTTCCTGGCCTTATGGACCAGTCTGGACAGTCTTGGTCCTTCCAAGCAGTGCGGATGGCTAATCATATCAGCATATCCGTATGTATGGGTCACTATTCATGTACTGATGGGACCAGTCCAGACAGTCCATGGTCCGTTGAGCTATATCCTTCCATTAAGTACAGATAAGGCTGTTCATATCAGCTTATCAGTACGTATGGATCGATTTTTCATGGTCTGATGGACCAGTCTGGACAGTCCTTGGTCCTTTCAGGCAGTACGGATGGCTGATCGTATAAGCCTATCAGTAGGTATGGGTCACTTTTCATGTACTGATGGGACCAGTCTGGAAAGTCCATGGTCCGTAGAGTTAAATAATTCCATTCAGTACGGTTAAGGCTGATCATGTTAGCTTTTAAGTACATATTGGTCATTTTTCATTTACTGATGGAACCAGTCCAGGCAGTCCATGGTCTGTTATGGCAAATCCTTCCATTCTGTACGGTTGAGGCAGATCATATCAGCCTATCAGTACGTATGGGTTTATTTTTCATGGTCTGATGGACCAGTCTGGACAGTCCTTGGTCCTTCCAGGCAGTATGGATGGCTGATCGTAAGGGTCATTTTACATGTACTGATGGGACCTGTCTAAACAGTCCTTGGTCCATCAAGGCAGTACGGATGGCTGATCGTATCAGCATATTAGTATGCATGGCACATTTTTATTGTACTGATGGGACCAGTCCGGAGAGTCCATGGTCCGTTGAGCTAAAACCTGCCATTCAGTACAGATAAGGCTGATCATATCAGACTATCAATATGTGTGGGTCGATTTTTCATGGCAGGATGGACAAGTCTGGACAGTCCTTGGTCCTTCCAGGCAATGCGGATGGCTGAACATATCAGCCTATCAATACGTATGGGTCATTTTTCATGTACTGATGGGACCAGTCTGGACAGTCCATGATCCGTTGAGTGAAATCCTTCCACTCAGTATGGTTAAGGGTGATCATATCAGCTTATTAGTATGTATGGGTCGAATTTTCATTGCTTTATGGACCAGTCTAGACAGTCCTTGGTCCTTCAAGGCAGTACAAATGGCTGATCGTATCAGCCTATCAGTACGTATGGGTCATTTTTCATTTACTGATGGAACCAGTCCGGACAATCCATGGTCTGTTGAGGCAAATCCTTCCATTCAGTACGGTTGAGGCTGATCATAACAACATATCAGTACGTATGGTTTGAATTTTCATGGCCTGATGAAACAATCTGGACAGTCCTTGGTCCACCCAGGCAGTACGGATTGCTAATCATATAAGCTTATCTGTATGTATGGGTAATTTTTCATGTACTGATGGGACCTGTCTGGTCAGTCCTTGCTCCGTTAAGTTAACTCCTTCCATATCAGCCTATCAGTACGTATGTGTTGATTTTTCATTGTCTGATGGACTAGTCTGTACAGTCCTTTGTCCTTTCAAGCAGTACGGATGGCTGATCGTTTCAGCCTATCAGTAGGTATGGGTCATTTTTCATGTACTGATGGGACCAGTCTGGAGAGTCCTTGGTCCTTCCAGGCAGTATGGATGGCTGATCTTATTAGCCTATCAGTACGTATGGGTCATTTTTCATGTACTGATGGGACAAGACTAGACAGTCCATGGTCCATTGAGTTAAATCCTTCCATTCAGTACGGATAAGGGTTATCATATCAGCCTATCAGTACGTGAGGGTCAATTTTTCATGGCCTGATGGACTAGTCTGGACAGTTCTTGGTCCTTCCAGGCAGTACAGATGGCTGATCATATCAGCCTATCAGTACGTATGGGTCATTTTTCATGTACTGATGGGATCAGACCGGACAGTCCATGGTCCGTTGAGCTATATCCTTCCATTCAGTACAGATAAGGCTGTTCATATCAGCCTATCAGTGCCTATGGGTCATTTTTCATGTACTGATGGGACCAGTCTGGAGAGTCCTTGGTCCTTTCAGGCAGTATGGATGGCTGATCGTATCAGCCAATCAGTAGGTATGGGTCATTTTTCATGTACTAATGGGACCAGTCTGGACAGTCCATGGTCCGTTGAGTTAAATCCTTCCATTCAGTACGGATAAGGCTTATCATATCAGCCTATCAGTACGTGTGGGTCAACACGGCTTGTTACACAATCAACTGTGTGTATGTCAGAAAAGGGACAACCAAGACTCCTTATGAAATGTGGACAGGAAAAACACCTAACCTTGGGTACTTTCATGTTTTTGGATGCAGGTGCTACATACTGAATGATAAGGATTACCTCGGGAAATTCAATTCAAGGAGTGATGAGGGATTCTTCCTGGGTTATGCACAGTCTAGTTCAGCATACCGAGTCTACAACAAGCGGTCTGAATTGATTATGGAATCCGTAAATGTTGTGTTTGATGATTTGTCTGTGGCTGTAGGAAGTGATTTAGGATCAGATGAAGAGGAAGAAGATGACTCAACCGTAGCTGTTAAAGACACCATTGAAGAAGGTCAAACGGCAGACACAGTACCTCAACCGGAGATTCAGCAAGTTCATCGTAACCATTCAAGGTCAGATGTGATTGGAGGTATTGAAAAAGGATGGAAAACTCGTGGAAAGGTGATCAACTTCAAAGAAATGGTGCAGTTCGCATGCTTCGTCTCATCAATAGAACCTAAGACACATATTGAAGCACTGCGTGATGAATATTGGATTGTCTCAATGGAGGAGGAACTTGAGCAGTTAACTAGGAACGATGTATGGGAGCTTGTTGCTAGACCTGAAGGAGTAATCGTGGTTGGTACAAAATGGATATTCAAGAACAAGACTGATGAGCATGGAGAAGTGGTTCCTAACAAGGCAAGGCTTGTGGCTGAAGGATACTCACAGATTGAAGGAGTAGACTTTGAAGAGACCTTTGCTCCGGTTGCAAGATTGGAGTCCATTCGGTTGTTTCTGGGAGTGGCGTGCATTCTTAACTTCAAAGTATATCAGATGGATGTAAAAAGTGCCTTTCTCAATGGAGTACTTCAGGAGGAAGTGTATGTGGAGCAGCCAAAGGGATTTTAGGATCCAGTACATCATGACTATGTATACCGGCTGAAGAAAGCACTGTATGGGTTGAAGCAAGCACCTCGTGCATGGTATGAAAGACACATGATTTCTATTAGAAGCGGAGTACATCAGAGGGAGTATAAACAAGACGCTATTCGCCAAGGAGGTGGAGAAAGATATAATCATTGTCCAAATTTATGTGGATGATATTATCTTTGGAGGCACGTCACAGAAGCTGGTGGATGAGTTCGTTCAGAATATGACCCAAGAGTTTGAGATGAGCATGTGTGGTGAACTGAAGTACTTTCTTGGACTTCAAGTATCTCAGTCAGAGAAAGGTGTCTTCATCTCTCAAAGTGCATACGCTAACAGCTTAGTAAAACGATTTGGTATGGAAAACTCCAAGGTTTCAAAGACACCTATGAGTACATCACTGAAGCTTGCACGAGATGACGCATGAGAAGATGCGGATGTGAAGCTCTATCGAGGGATGATTGGTAGTCTGCTATACTTAACTGCGAGTCGACCAGATCTGTCATTCAGTGTTGGTGTGTGTGCAAGATATCAAGCTAAGCCTAAGGTATCACACCTGAATGCAGTAAAGAGAATCATCAAGTACGTCAAAGGAACGGAGAGCTTGGGTGTGTATTAATCGAAGAATTCCAACAAGAACTTGGTGGGATACTGTGATGCTGACTGGGCAGGATGTGCTGATGATAGGAAAAGTACAAGTGGAGGATGTTTCATTCTTGGCAACAATCTTATCTCGTGGCTGAGCAAGAAGCAAAATTCTGTATCCCTTTCTACGGCAAAAGCAGAATACATTGCCATGGGTAGCTGTTGCTGACAACTTATCTTGATGAAGCAGATGTCAGCTGATTATGGAATGCACTCGGGTCCCTTTCTTGTGTATTGTGACAACAAAGTGCAATTGATATCTCGAGGAATCCGGTCCAGCATTCAAGGACGAAGCACATTGACATAAGGCACCACTTCATCAGAGAATTAGTTGAAGACAATCAGGTAGTAATCGAACATGTAGTTACTGATTTGCAGTTGGCTGATATATTCACTAAATCTCTTGAATTTAATCGCTTTGTCACACTAAGAAATGCAATTGGTGTGTGTAACCTTGATTGTTGAGTCAAGTTGTGCAGAGAGTTGTGCAGGTGCTGGTTCGGGATGTACATNGTGTGTGTAACCTTGATTGTTGAGTCAAGTTGTGCAGAGAGTTGTGCAGGTGCTGGTTCGGGATGTACATATGATTCAGATTGGTTTTGGAACCCGAGAACGCTGTGGAAAAGAGCTGCTTGGTATGCCGTCAATACTGTAATGGTACAGGTTTCACGTCAATCTGTGCCCCCCCCCTCTAAATAAAAAGAGCCAGCAATGTTACAGAAAGATACTCAATAAATCAAAAGAAAGAAAAAGTTGTTAGATTTATGATGGAAAACAACAGGGGTTTCACAGCGCGAGAATAAAGAATGAAAACCGGCAGTATTGATGAAGGCATAGCAATGTGAAAGCTAGTCATAAAAAGACAATCGGTTGCACCAGAGTACAAGATCTAGAAAGAGTTATATGTGCAGCCTGAATCAAGCATTGAGTCAACTCGTGAAGCACTTCACATGAATGGTAAATGAACTGATCTAATGCTTTATATTAATCTTGATTCAGCCATTTGTGAATTGTGACTCGTGTTTTATTGCTATTTTGAAAGTCTGATGATACAACATTAATTCACGAATGTGCCTAATGCCTATGTGTTTGGATGAGAGAAACTAAATGTTGTAGGTGTACAAAGGAGAGGATAAAAAGTCAGGGACTAGATGTGCAATATCAGAAAAGTTGATTCAGTTTTATTCAGTTAAGGGAAGTAGTGGGGAACAAGCCCTAGTAAATCTCCGTTGTGTTTAAGAAGCTCAATCTCGCAGCCTCTCTCCATATCTCACACGATTCACACAAAGAAACCGATCTCTACCATGGGAAAAGCGAAGAACTCAGCTCAACAAGTCGAATCATCCAAGGTAGAGAAGCAAGCAAAGTCT
Organism: Sinapis alba; assembly: GCA_012274485.2. Classification (NCBI taxonomy): domain Eukaryota; kingdom Viridiplantae; phylum Streptophyta; class Magnoliopsida; order Brassicales; family Brassicaceae; genus Sinapis; species Sinapis alba. The sequence continues at coordinate 18,962 of MU108617.1, read as the reverse complement.
GAAGGAAGTCGAAGGTCACTCTCTGAAGGCAAACCTGAGTCGCCTCCACCGAGAAACGATCCGCCGGTGTCCAATGCTCTTCCTAAGGTTACCGAGGAGCTTGATTCCTTCAACACTGCGAATGAGAAAGCTCCCTTAGAGGAGATTAATGAAAGAACTCTGGGTCTTGGAGAAGAGCCATCTGCTAAAGTCCCTGAAGCAGATCCGCAACCGCAGAAGGAATCCTCCAGTGCTGTCGTTCCAGATGCTCCGGTCACTGATAAATCGCCGGAACAAAAGGATGAGTCGGCTCCACCTCCGGTAGTCGATGACGTTGAGAAAGATCTGAGTGAAGCCGAGTCTGAATCAGCCAAGAAGAAGGATGAGGAACCCAAAGATGATGTTTTGACATTGGGATCTGATTCAGAGGAAGCTTCAAAGAAGGAAGGAAGAAAGAAACGAGTGCTGAAGCGGCTAGGGTTGTGTTCCTCGAAACATAGAAAGACAGGGGAATCTAGTACACCAACCCAGTCTCAATTCCTTACACCAGAAGATGCGGCCAAGTCTCCATATTTGGCTAAGGAAGTAGGAGCCTCAGCTCAGTTGAGATCGAAGAAGTCTGGTGACAAGAGCGCTGAAGCAATGCCTGGTCCTCTCAATAAAAGGTATGATCAGTTCTTAAAGCGTAAGGTGCTTGCTGAGCGAACGGTAGATATGAAGGAAGCTGATCAGTGGGGATACTTAGTGGTTATTAAAAAGGGTTCAATGGAATCAACTGTCTCTGGTCTTGGTGTTTATGTTGAGCAAGTCATAGCTGAGTTCTATGCGGGTTTGCCTAGTACTAAGGCCGAAGCAGATGTTGAAGAGGTGGTTGTCTCAGTGAGAGGGCAAGCGTACAAGTTCTCACCTGTCCTCGTCAACAGTGCCTTAGACTGGAAGCCACTCACTAAGGAGGAAGAGGAGGAAGAGGCAGCTATGGATGACGTCTCATTGACTGAATTGGCATCGTTCATTACCGGAGATACGAGGACAGAATGGGAAGGCCTTACTACAGCAGATCTTACTCTGTGCTATGCAGCCTTGATGATCATAGCTGCGTACAACTGGATCCCCTCTACTCACAAGACTTATGTCTCACTTGAGAGGGCAAGGCTAATCTACAAGATGGCCCATGGAGTTCGTGTTGATTTGGGCAAGATGACGTTCAAACAGATTCTTCATCTTGGAGTGACTCAGGTCAGTGATGCACGTTGGTTGATCTTCCCTCGCTTGTTCATGGGACTTCTTCAAGAGCAGCATGTGATTCCATCTTACCCCGGTGACAAGCTTGAACGTCCTGTTCAATACAAGAAGGATAAACGAGTGGGGGGGATCTGTGAGCAGAGACTAGCTAAAAGAAAGGCACCATCTAAAGCTGAACCAAAGCGAAACTCTGCTAGGACAACACGTCAGTCATCTCCTGCTCCGATTCCTGCTCCACGAACTGCTACACCAAGCTCCAGAACTGGACCACGACGACTATCTGTTTATGAGCTTGGATCAGTTGCCATCCCTCAGGGACCACTCAACCGGGTTGATCTGCAAGTGGCACTACAGGACACGACTAGAGCTCTTCAAGCGCTAGCTGAGATAGTTCAGAATCTTCAGAGCGCTGTAGCAGGTTAGTATCTCTCTTCTTATGAACAATTGCTTTATTTTTTTGGTGTTTTTAATCCGTGTGCTCACAAGCAGGGGGAGAAGAAGAAGACTGAGATGAAGAAGACCAAAATTGTGGGGGAGCTGTGTGCTGTTTGCTTTGTTTTTATGTCTATGTTATTTCAATTGCACCACTTGTTGCAATTCTTTGTTATCCATGTTTTCAGACTGGCTAAGATTATGGGGGAGCATTTGCATATGCTATCTTTTGATAATATGTATTGAATTGCTGGAACCCGTTTCTAGGATAATATAAGTATGTTCTTAATTATCTTGATTTGATTGAAATAACTCTTGGGCATATATACTGGTGTTTTCTTGTGTGGTTTGCTCTTGTCTTCTATCTCAGGTACTTGTGAGACGACGAATTAAAAAGGGGGAGATTTAAGGTGTATGTGAAGACGATGATGTAGCAGAGCTGAAGTTGTTCATGAAGTGCGACATGAACTACTACATCAGAGAGGCGGTTCGTGAGAAGCACGTATCAAGACTGATGCATTAAACGAAGATTTAATGAAGAGGGACAATAAAGGAAGACTTGAAGAAGAAGCAATCGATCTAAAGAGAAAAGGAAGATTGGCTTATTCGCTGAAGTAGAAGAAATGGAAAGTTTCCATTGAGTAGATAGATTAGATCTAGGGCTTTCCCCAAAGATATATAAAGGGAGTGGCGGCACTGTGTTGCCGGTTAACACACAGAGAGAGCTTTTAGCAACAAAGAGTTTTGTACGTTCGAAGAAGGAGAAGCAAAGCATCTAGGGGTTAAGGGCTTAGTTGGTTCAGAGTCTGTCTTAGATCTCTGAACGAGTGAGACTAGAAAACAAGTCGAGGTTTGTCTTGAGCTTGTTTGATTTATTGCTTTTAAGAAGAACGTGTATGAGCTTTTGAAAGAATAAATATAGTCGTATTTCTTGGATTAGAATAACCATGTACGACTGTGTGTTCTACATCGCATAGCTCGCTTATCTTACATTAACATAATTTTTCATGTACTAATGCGACCAGTCCGGACAATCCATGGTCCGTTGAGTTAAATCCTTCCATTCAGTACGGTTAAGGCTGATCATATCAGCCTATCTGTACGTATGGGTTGATTTTTCATGGCCTGATGGACCAGTCTGGACAGTCCTTGGTCCATCCAGGCAGTACGGATGGCTGATCGTATCAGCCTATCAATACGTAGGGGTCATTTTTCATGTACTGATGGGACCAGTAAGGATAGTCCATGGTCCGCTGAGCTAAATCCTTCCATTCAGTATGGATAAGGCTGATCATATACTCCTATCAGTACGTGTGGGTCGATTTTTCATGGCCTGATGGACAAGTCTGGACAGTCCTTGGTCCTTCCAGGCAGTAAGGATGACTGAACGTATCAGCCTATCATTACGTATGGGTCATTTTTCATGTACTGATGGGACCAGTGTGGACAGTCCATGGTCCGTTGAGTGAAATCCTATAATTCAGTACGGTTAAAGCTGATAATATCAGCCTATCAGTACATATGGGTCAATTTTTCATGGCCTAATGGACCAGTCTGGACAGTCCTTGCTCCATCCAGGCAGTACGGATGGCTGATCGTATCAGCCTATCAGTACTTATGGGTCATTTTTCATGTACTGATGGGACCAGTCTGGACCGTCTGAACTGTCCATGGTCCATTGCGGTAATGCTTCCATTCAGTACGGATAAGGCTGACCATATCAGCCTCTTAGTCTGTGTTGGTCGATTTTTCATGGCCTGATGGACCAGTCTAGAAAGTCCTTGGTCCTCCCAGGCAGTATGGATGGCTAATCGTATCAGCCTATCTGTATGTATGGGTCATTTTTCATGTACTGATGGGACCAGTCCGGACATTCCATGGTCGGTTGAGTTAAATCCTTCCATTCAGTACAGATAAGGCTGTTCATATCAGCCTATCAGTATGTATGGGTCAATTTTTCATGGTCTGATGGACCAGTCTGGACAGTCCTTGGTCCTTTCAGGCAGTACGGATGGCTGATCGTATCATCCTATCAGTAGGTATGGGTTATTTTTCATGTACTGATGGGACCAGTCTGGACAGTCCATGGTCCGTTGAGTTAAATCCTTCCATTCAGTACGGATAAGGCTTATCATATCAGCCTATGAGTACGTGTGGGTCAATTTTTCATGGCCTGATGGACAAGTCTGGACAGTTCTTGGTCCTTCCATTCAGTACGGATGGCTGATCGTATCAGCCTATCAATACGTATGGGTCATTTTTCATGTACTGATGGGACCAGTCAGGATAGTCCATGGTCCGTTGAGCTAAATCCTTCCATTCAGTATGGATAAGGCTGATCATATACTCCTATCAGTACGTGTGGGTCGATTTTTCATGGCCTGATGGACAAGTCTGGACAGTCCTTGGTCCTTCCAGGCAGTAAGGATGGCTGAACGTATCAGCCTATCATTACGTATGGGTCATTTTTCATGTACTGATGGGACCAGTCTGGACAGTCCATGGTCTGTTGAGTGAAATCCTATAATTCAGTACGGTTAAAGCTGATCATATCAGCCTATCATTACATATGGGTCGATTTTTCATGGCCTGATGGACCAGTCTGGACAGTCCTTGGTCCATCCAGGCAGTACGGATGGCTGATCGTATAAGCCTATCAGTACGTATGGGTCATTTTTCATGTACTGATGGGACCAGTCTGGACCGTCTGAACTGTCCATGGTCCATTGCGGTAAATCCTTCCATTCAGTACGGATAAGGCTGATCATATCAGCCTCTTAGTCTGTGTTGGTCGATTTTTCATGGCCTGATGGACCAGTCTAGAAAGTCCTTGGTCCTTCCAGGCAGTATGGATGGCTAATCGTATCAGCCTATCTGTATGTATGGGTCATTTTTCATGTACTGATGGGACCAGTCCGGATATTCCATGGTCGGTTGAGTTAAATCCTTCCATTCAATACGGTTAAGGCTGATCATATCAGCCTATAAGTACGTATTGGTCGATCTTTTATGGCCTAATGGACCAGTCTGGACAGTCCTTGGTCTATCCAGGCAGTACGGATTGCTGATCTTATAAGCTTATCAGTACGTATGGGCCATTTTTCATGTACTGATGGGACCTGTCTGGTCAGTCCTTGCTCCGTTAAGTTAACTCCTTCCATATCAGCCTATCAGTACGTATGTGTCGATTTTTCATGGTCTGATGGACCAGTCTGGACAGTCCTTGGTCCTTTCAGGCAGTACGGATGGCTGATCATATCAGCCTATCAGTAGGTATGGGTCATTTTTCATGTACTGATGGGACCAGTCTTGACAGTCCTTGGCCTTCCAGGCAGTATGGATGGCTGATCGTATTAGCCTATTACTACGTATGAGTCATTTTTCATGTACTGATGGGACCAGACAGGACAGTCCATGGTCCGTTGAGTTAAATCCTTCCATTCAGTACGGATAAGGCTTACCATATCAGCCTATCAGTACGTGAGGGTCAATTTTTCATGGCCTGATGGACTAGTCTGGACAGTTCTTGGTCCTTCCAGGCAGTACAGATGGCTGATCGTATCAGCCTATCAGTATGTATGGGTCATTTTTCATGTACTGATGGGACCAGACCGGACAGTCCATGGCCCGTTGAGCTATATCCTTCCATTCAGTACAGATAAGGCTGTTCATATCAGCCTATCAGTACGTATGGGTCAA
>MU108613.1:0-24862 GCA_012274485.2 Sinapis alba | reverse complement strand
CTTCGTGTATAAACCCGTCGGAGGTGGTTTCCGATCATCTATGAGAGTTGGGGACCGAAAGGTCCTAACCGGATGTAGCGGTTCTTTAATACCGTGAACCGGGTTAACAGTTCGTGTGTGTTCTTAGCATGTTCTTGATTCATGAATCCGGTCGAAGTCAATCCGTGAGGTGGAATTGACGCGACTCAGTTCCTCAACACCTTTCAACGACACATGGAAATTCAACTCCGACGTCAACGGCGGTTTCAACAAGGGCATCTATTCTTCTTCTTCTTCGCCCAAGAGCTATGGCTTCAACTCGAAGAACAAGGGGAGCATCATCAATGAAGATCATCATCATCATCAGATCCCCAAAGCAGGAGCCAAGAAGAACAGAAAGAATCACAACAATCATCATCATAAGAATAACAACAACAAGGAAGATGATGGTTTGGACAAGAGGTTTAAGACTCTTCCTGCCGCGGAGGCTCTTCCCAGGAACGAGACCATCGGCGGTTACGTCTTCGTCTGCAACAACGACACCATGGAGGAGAATCTCAAGCGTCAGGTTTTCGGTTTGCCGCCAAGATACAGGGACTCGGTCAGAGCCATCACTCCTGGGCTTCCTCTCTTCCTCTACAACTACTCCACTCACCAGCTTCACGGTATTTACGAGGCGGCGAGCTTTGGTGGAACCAACATTGAGCTCAACGCTTTTGAAGACAAGAAATGTCCTGGCGAGTCTCGGTTCCCTGCTCAGGTGAGGGCTGTTACGAGGAAGGTCTGTTTGCCTCTGGAAGAAGACTCTTTCCGGCCCATTCTGCATCACTACGACGGTCCTAAGTTCCGCCTCGAACTCAGCGTCCCTGAGGTGCTTTCTCTTTTGGACATTTTCGCTGAGCAAAACCCTTAGAGAATTCGTCGGGATAAGAAAACAACAACATGAAGAGAAGAAAGACAAAATAGTTGGGAGGAGTTGATGCTCTGTATTACTATATATTACTATATATTTACTAATATAAAGAGTATTAATAATTGTCTATGGGTATTGAGGGGATAAACAAAACAATTATCTTTCACTTGTTCGTGTAAAGTATATCAGTTTGTACACCCAAAACTGGTGTAAATGAGGATGAAGTCGATCCATATATGAATATTACTACCATCTCTTGCTCTTCTCTTCTCACTTTATTTGATCTTTCATTGATATTCGTTGTTATTTGCATTCTGTCTATACTGTTCCAAACAAACATTTCATGAATCGATATGGGAATATCATATTTTCGACTCTTTTTCAGTAGAACCCGTAGTTTTTTTTTTCTTTCCCAACTGGTAGATTATAAACAGGGTACAAAGTAAGATACAAAACTGTATACACAAAGCCTCAAAACAAGTAAGAAAATGGTTTGTAATCCATTACCAGTAGGCACCTATCTAAAAAAACAAAGTAAGAAGCCCATTGATAATGTATTACTAAAGAAAACTCTAAACAGAGCACATGTCAGTGTCGAGAGTTTCTTGGAGCCAAAAAAGAAGTCCTATTGCAACGTAAGAGTGTACATGAGAACCAAAAGAAGCGCTTCTGAAAATGAGGTTTGCTGCTTGATTTGTATCCGCAACTTCAGTTTCCAGTATCTGATCATATGCAATATAATCCATCATGTGCTCGAACCTGAAGAAGAAAATATACGGTTAAAGATTGAATACAAGGAATTACAAAGGGAAAGAAAAAGATTGTTGTTACCCATTTGGGAAGACAAGCCATTACCACGCGTCCATCAACCAGGGAGCTTGTGACAAGCGACGACTGCATTGCACTTGATGTGGAGCACATAATACTTTGGTTATATTCATAAATGTATCACATCAACTGATTTGTGAAATTAGGCATATGCTTTCAAGTGTCCAAGGGTTGAATCGAGTTTCATTTTTCTGGGTTATGAAATTTAGCTCAATTTAAATATTTTTAAAGTTTAGTTTGGATTTGGTTCAAATTTTCTCTGGTTTGGATACAGTAATACATCACAACCTAGTTGAACCTGTTTTAAATTTGATTCAGTTTTTAATTTAATTTGGTTCACAAAATTAAAAAGTTTACACAATTTTCATTAGCAAAATCTTAATGACATGATTAAGAAGTGGTTATTAAGAAGATATGAACATAAACAAATTAAATTAGCAACAAACAACTCTATAAACGTAGAAAACATAACTTCAAAAGCATACTTTTGTAATCAAATTTCAAACAGAACTGTCAAAATTTAAGCAATGTATGAAAGACCTTTAATTTGTTTGTCCATGTTGAAATTCTAATTAAAAATATGTTGGTGTTTGGGCGTTCGAGTATCCGTTCGGATTCGGTTGAGTATTTTGGATTTTTAGGTATTTCAGTATAAGGGTCTAGAACTCGTTCGAATATTTTATATATCGGGTTGGATTCAGGTATTTTAGTTCGGGTTCAGGTATTTTAGATCGGGTTCAATATTTTAGATTTTGAAAAAAATCAAATTTTTCATTTACTCAAAATGTTTCTACTTAAAATTTTATAATTAACTTAACTATTTTAAAAAAAAAAAATAGATTGAACGATTAATAGATTTGGAAACAAAATTTTGAAAATAGAAAAACATTAATTTAGTTATTGTTTTGAGAATTTAAATTTAACTTTTGTTAATGCATGAAATATGAAACTTGACATACATTTTAAATGAATAACAAATCATTTTGTCCACAGTTATATATATATATTAAATGATCTTAAGTAATGTACACAATTAATATAAATATTTTAAATAAAATAATAGAAGTAAGAAATATAAGATTAATTATACATATTTTCGTTTATCTTCGTATTTTCTTTCAGGTTTGAATATATCTTCGTATATTCTTTCAGGTTTGAATATTCAATCTTTCATAATTTAATACTTTCATAATTTGATATCCGTTCAAGTATTTTGCAAATTCAGTTCAGGTTTTTTCAGGATGGTTTGAGTATCGGGAAAATGCCCAAGGGCACAAGTAATCGGGAAAATGCCCAGCCCCATGCACAGGCAATGGATGTATGTACTGATAGGACCACAGAGCTATGTCGATATATGAATTAGTCAATTTCCCGATGAAATGGTTATGTATGACATGAACTCAAAGATTACAAAAAAAAATATCCCACCAAGAAAATAAAGATCTCTACATAACAAAGCACACGTCATGGATATGTCAAGAGCTCATGCACATAGGGTGATGTAGTAATAAATGACACAGCATTCTAGCACGGAAGACCATCTTATAAAAATTACACAACCTAAATGTTTCTTCCGGGACTGGACCGGACCACACTGACCAGAACCAAGCAAAACAGTGGGCATGTGATGCCGGTTTCACTTGGACCAAGCAACTGCATCGATCTCCGATTGGGCAGCTCGGTACAACTCCAGCCGCTTAGATATGGCGCTGCGTCTCTCCATGATCGCTGGATCTTCGTTCAAAAGTGACGAGAGCCTCTTCATCTGTTGGAAAATGAAATTCACCAGCAGTTTTTGTTTAGCCGGATTTTAGTTAACACTCAAAGACAAAAGGCAGAGAGAACTTACGTCCATGGTACCGAGCTCCGCAAAGAAATGGTCAAGGAGGCTGCGCTTGGCTTCTCGGACTTGGCAGTAGACGATGGACTTGGGGATTGAATTCCGCAGTCCAGCACAGACCATGTTCACGTAAGACAGAACATTGGATCCTGTTGACAGATGTGAAAGGTGTGAGTGAGGTAGAAAAAATATAGATACCGCATCAGAATATAACATATAAAGGATATGCTTTTGACTTACCGATTCGTCTGAGATAAGAGTCGTTGTAGCGGTCGAAAATGGAGTGCGTAGGGTTACCACCCTTCTCAACATCTTGGGGAAGCTTCCTGAAGAAATCAACAGTGAGGTAACTGCACTCCATGTCCACCAGCTGCAGTGTTGCTTTCTTGCTTCCCTCCCGCATTTTGTCCAATGACTCTATGGCAGCGTTTGTCACCTCCACTCTCAGAGCTGGGTATTGCTTTAATTCCTGCACATATTCAAGTTCTCTATAACACTGGACCAAAGTATAAAAGTCGTAATATATATTACTGAAAGAAGATGAGAACGTACCACCGTCTCATTCACAGACTTGTGAACTAGATCCTTCAAGATCGCATGAACCTAGTTAAATATTAAACAGCAAAAAGATTCAAAAAAAATTACCGGAGAGACAGTTATTGCTTTGTTTCAGAGATGTAAGTTAGAGTTGGTACAGTGTCAACAGATGCTTCAGCAGGGCCTCGGATGGACACAATAGAAGACTCAATGAGACGACGGTAACCTTGCTCAGGGGCAATCAAGTGAGGCTGGTAACCGTCAGCCTCAGTGACCAGCTTGCGGATATTGTCCATTGCTAGCTGCTTGTCAAATTGAAGTCTCTTCAGAGCCGCCGGAAGCTGGTTATCAAACACGTTATACACCTTTTCACCACCAGCACGCCTGTGTCATCATTACCATTGACACCGAATTATAAATATATTCTTCTTTTTGAATTTCAATTTGGCTAAGAGTCATATCAACTCAGCCACTATAACAGCTCATGGTTTAATTTTAAAAATAGTAGCAGCAAAATGGCCAAAACATACACTCCATCGAGATGCTCCTTGAATATTTGATCGAAGAGCCGACATATCTCCATTATTGAATACAACTTCCCCTGCACCAAAAGATTAATTAAATCTTGATATCTAAGAGAGAATACAAATTAAAGAAAAAAGAATACACAATTACCCCAGCATCAGCTGCAATAGGCTTTCCAAGGCGACTAAGTTCAGATTCCAGCTCTAACACTGTTTTGTTAATAAGCGACTGGATGCCTGGAATTCTTGACTTGATCACATGTTCTAGATGCTATTCAAACAACAAAAAGAAGAAGTGTTGCAGTTAGACTCTGTTTCAACCGCAACAGCTGATGGCTGTATATAGAGCTACATCATTCTCGTCATAGCCCTTACCTTGGAGAGCATCTTTGCTAAATGCTCGGAACCCATTTTATGTGCAAGGTGCCTATACTCTGTAGTATTGGAAAAATACTCCCTCTCTCTTCTTCGAGCCGCAATCATGTCGACATTCTTGTTAATATCTGCTTGGGAGCGGTTGACAACTCCAACCCATGGATATTTGAGTTTAAAAGATTTCCCTTCCAGAATCTGAGCAAAAAAAAAAATATTATTAGGTAAGTAGCAGTGAAAACAGCCGTTAATAAGAAAACATCCGTATTATGTTACTACAAAAATTAGCTTGCTGTAGCTCGAACATCATATAATAAGTCTGTATCTCCACCGCATTTCATGCACTGTAGTTGCAGCTTATACAACAGCTTTTATTATTTAGGTAAGGCAACTTACTTCCACTGCATCGGTCCCCTTGTCCATAAGATCAATCTTTGTCAAGACACCAAATGTTCTCTCCCCTGTAAAGATTGCAACGAGAGTATAAGACACAAGGTGACATCATAACACGTCTGGTATCTTTCGTGGCAAGAGAATGATTTGCAAAATAGTTACCAGATGGATCAACTTCACGGGAAATTTTAATTGCGTCTGAAGTGGCAAGATCTTGATTTGCAGGTGAAATTGCCAAAATGATGCAGTTGGGCTGTAAGGAATTTGATTAAACATAAAACAGAATCATGTCAACTAGTTTGCTCCACATTAAAAAAAAAAAAGAATGTAGTGAAAAAAGTTATGCATTTAAACTGGCAATAAGCTGCTATTGAGTAAATCTAAAAGGGTCTGCGAGTAAGGATTTCCTATTACCTTTTCAATGTAGGACCGGACCATGTTTTCAATGTCCTTCACTATATTTTCCGATTGTCCCTCTGCATCAACCAAAAGAAGTTTGTCGTGTCATTGCTAAACTATCAATGGTAAAGAATAAAGTCTAGTGTGTGATTCTCCATAGCTAGAGAAATAAACCTAAACTCCTTGCGCTACTGTTTTCTGCAAAGGAGTGCAGTAATGTGACTTACCAACAGCAACTTTTGTAAGCCCTGGAAGATCAACCAGTGTCAAGTTGACAACTGCACACATAGCAAAGAGGATAAAAGTTTAGCAAAATGACATTCCAAAACGGAGAAAAGCAATTGAGTTATATCCAAACCATTGGGAGAGTAAATGCTAAGGTGAATGGGTACACTAGAAATGGCCTTGCTGCGTCCCGTCTCCCTGTCAGTCTCATCTTGGATCTCCTTTCTCACAGCAGCTACAAAGGTGATTAAAAGGTAAGCAAAATCAACGGAACATGTGAAGATCGAACTACAAATGAGAGAACCGAACCGAACTGAACCCACCAAAATCAGTGAACCTTTTCCTGGGGAGGTGAAGGAACTCAGCATACTCCCGGGTTCCCTCATCAATCTTTTGCAACTGTAAGACAAGGGGCCTTCGTGTAACGATACCTACACACAGTATTTCCCAAATGCAATTTTTTCACTATACACAAGGGAACAAGCGATTTCAAATATAAAAACTGTGATTACCAGATCCACGGGGTAAAAAGTCCTTTCCGACGATGCTTTCAAGGACTGAAGATTTTCCAGAGCTCTGTCAAGATAGTAAATAAACTTAAGTATGGATGATAATTGTATATTATACAATTTCTACAACCAATTCAATGCAATCACCAAGTCAAACCCAAGTCCACATAGTAGAGACTATTCAAACCAAGTTTAGGGCACGATGAATCGTGAGATGGATGTTGAAGAATATATATGGGGGATCGAGATATAAACCTGACCACCAACGACGGCAATGGCAGGCAAGGAATCCCAAAGAGTTGGTAGGGCGCCAGAGTCTCCATGGTCTCCGAGAGCCGTGCAAGCTCTCTGTATCTTGTTAACCAGAGATATCAGATTCTCCATCTTCCTCTTTTTCCTCAAATTAGAGGCCTAAAGGTCTGTAGCTAGAGCAGATCGGCAAGATCTGATATCTTCACCAGGGAATAGATGAGATCTGACGGAACCAGAGAGAGAGAGGAGAGATTTTGAATTTGAGTCGAGGAAAAAGAATTTGGGGAGTGTTTGGGTCTAAGATAAAGTAAAACGCGGTTTATACTGTAGCCTAGGAAGGGGTTTTTTCTTTTCTTGACCAGAGCTTGGTTTGGACCCTGCTCAAAGAAGCAATTAAAATCGCAAAAAAGAGATATCTAATACAAATAAGGTTAAATTTTATGAAAGAAATTTATGAAGATAAATTATTATATACAAAATACAACAAAATTTTCTAAGACAGTTTTTTTATAGTTTATTTTCACAAAAATATATTTTTTTAAATGATTAAAAATGTTTTATTAAAAAAATAAATAAATATTTATAATTTTATGGTTAACTAATCTAGATTTAAAATTTAGAGTTAAGGGATAGATTTTGGAAATGGATTAAACATAAAAATAAATATTAAAATTTTAAAAATAAAAATAAATTATTTTGATTATTTTTAATGTTATTTTTATAACAAAATTTTAAAATAATTGTTTGAGAGAATTGTCCTACTTAAAATAATATAAATTTTGGATAAACTAATTTCATATTTTTATTACATTTATTTATATACTTACTTGTATATTTAATAAACAAAAATTACACTGGATTGCATATCAAAAACTTGGTACGCAAGCTATATATTAAATATTTTTTATATTTATCACAGGATCAAATAAGATATAAGAAATATAAATTTCTCACGAATACTGAAACTCATGTAATAGATAAATTAAATATATTTCTATATTACCAGTTTATAATATCACTAGCTATATCTAGGTTCCGTGCGTTGCATGGATTTTGTTTAATGTTTTAATTTAATAAGAAACATAAAAATAGTAACATTTTATTATAGTTGTATGATTCGTTTCATATATGTTGTGTGAGATTTTCTTTAAAATTCAGTTTTTCACATAAGTTCTGGTTAGTACTTTTTTTTTTGGTCAATAGTTCTGGTTAGTACTTATATTTTAATAATCATGACCTATAGATAGGTCGTTGTCGACTCTCTATCAAACAAACCCAGCCAAGACCTTCAGCAAACGTCTCACGAGACCAAACCGCATCGGAGTTGAGAATGAGCGTTCCTGACAGGATTGAGACGGGAAGATCGGTTCTCTGCCACTGTGGTCGAAATGAGAGCTGAGCTCTGTGCAGTTTGCTATCCTCGAGCACTGCTGAGGACATTAAACAGACACATCGAAGCAGAGACAACTATGATCTCCAATATGAGCAGATTTATAGCAGACCAAATATTCCAGTAAACCCAAGAGGTAGAGTCCACATGTATACCTGTAGGATGCAGACATACAGATCATTCTCGTCTTCTTCTTTCTGCTCTTGGTGCTTTTATTACACAACAGTCTTGCTAAGTATTTGGGACAGCTACATGGAGCAGAGAGACACAAACTAATAACTCTGGGCTCTTTGTCTTTCAACATGTGAATGTCAAATCCAACTATATATATGTGGTAACATTCACACTCTTAATTGCTTCAACTTGTATTTTATGATACAATCAAACGAAACAAGATCTGACTGCCAGTTTTGACAAACTCCATGATTTCCAAAGCACCAAAGTAATGCCATTCCCATACATTTTTGGCTCATACAACTAAATGCAACGGCAATAAATAAATATGAAACAACATAACTGATGGCAGATGATTGCTCTCAATTTAGCGTAACACTTGAAGCAAAGGAGGTAACAAAGAATGATACAAGTCTGTAAATTGTAAAAGAAAAACGTTTTGGTAAATAGAAGACAAAGAGAAGAGGGACCCTAGTGAGAGCACTCACGCTTTGTGTCAAAGCTTTTGCAGCACCGGGGCCAAAGTCATAATGAATCTATCTATGTGCTGTGACAAGCGTCTCTATGAACCTCAACCCATCAAACCTCGGCTCCAGTTTCTCGGTCTTCCTCGATTCCCAGCCCTGCTCATTCATTTCAATTCATATGAGACACGGACCCTAAAAGAGCAGATCTGTAATCGCAAATGCTAAAAAGAGGAAACCTTTGGGGAGACTGGAGGAATGGCTGAGGAGGAAGAAGAGAGAGCAGCGGTGGAGAAGGCAATGACTGAAGCGACAACACCGCTCGGAATCTTTATCATCATCATTATTGGAGGAGGATGAGACCCGTCGACGCCGGATCTCGACCACCACCAACTCTGTCTGCGTCTTTGTCTTGGGGCCTTTTTTTTATTTTCTGGACCAGGAAGAAAATAGTAAAATGGTTTTTCCTTTATATATTAGTGAAAACTTTGTAAAAAGAAGAGATGACGTTGGAATGTGGTGTATCGTAACGGCGCATTTGATTCTTTTGATTCGGTGCTCTCTTTTTAATGGAAGACTCATTTAATTAGTCAAAAGTCGTGGAACTGAATTCTTTTCTTCATTTTACAAATCACTCCGAATAGATTTTGTACAGTCAAAGCGTTTTACAATTTTGTTAGAAAAAACATTACAGTTTTGATAAAAAAAATAAGAGAAATTCCTTTAAATAGTCATTTTTAGTTTATTCCTCACAAAAATAATTTTTAAGAAAAAAATAACTAAAATAGTTTTTTTAGAATTTAAATTTTTTATTTATATGCATTTATATCTCTAGGTTAACTAATTTAGACTTTAGGGTTTAGAGTAAAAGGTGGGTTTGGGGATAAAGTTTTAAATTTAAAAAAACAAAATGAAAATTTCAAAAAAAAAGCTATTTTGGTTATTTTATTTTTTTAAAACTATTTTTGTGACAAAAACTTAAAAAATGCTATTTAAAAGAATTGCCCCCAAAATAATATAAAACAAATATCTTTAAGATTAAATGATCTATTTAGTAAGGAAGTAATAATATTTATTATTTTCTTATAAATTCTTTTATTTTTATATATTATTATATTTATAATTTTACTAGTAAATTCACAAAAAAAACAATTATACAATTATTTATTAAGTAACAAAGTAATACAATACAACAAAATAATATTAATATAAAATCATTATAAATTAAATATAAACTTTCAAAAATAAAAATATAAGTTTATAAATATTTACTAATTAATAATTTAATATATTGTATGGTACTCTCTCCGTTTCATATTACTTGTCATTTTAAATTTATGCACACATATTAAAAAAACATATGATTTTGTATATTTTTAAAATAAAAATATAATTATCTATACACCTATAATATTTTAACAAATAAAAAAATAAAAAATAGAAACTCTAAAATGACATTTATTTTGAAACGAATTTTTTTTTCTACAACGACAACTAATATAAACAGATAGTATTCATTATTATTTTTTTTATGAATAGCTTATACATTTTTGCTTTTTATTAGCTTTTTTATTTTTCTTAAACTAAAAAATATGTAAACCACATAATATATCATGTGTTATTACTGTGTATAGCGCACTTATATTTTTATTTTATTACAAAAAAAAACAAAAAATACATCACATTTTATTTAATGGTGTTAAGTGACATAGCATTGAAATATGTGAATTCCAGTCCGTAATTCCAAAAAGGCTGTTCCCATTCATAACCTAATAAATCAAAAGTTAAGAAAACCAATTAAATTAGGGCGGCAATAAATAAAATCCTCGCCGAGAAGAACACCAAAGTGTCGCCTTTACGATTCTCTTTCATTATTTTCATCAGAATCCAATGGCTTTCTGGGGTTCGTTCATCTTTTCTTTTTCATTCTTCAAAACATCTATCAACAAATAACCGATGGATGATTCGTGTGTGTTTGCAGGAGTTGAAGTGAAGCCAGGAAAGCCTTTCACTCTCAAGGCGGCTACTAATGATGCAAAAAGACTTCACCTTTCCCAGGTCTTTCACTTTCTACCCTAAACTCTCAGATTTTGCAATTGTGTCCCCTTTTTTAATTTCATCTGTTTGGTTAATAATCTTTAAGGCGACACTGGGGATTAGCAGTACGGCAGCAAGCAGAAGCATTCTTCAGTGTAACGTTGGGAACAAAAGTCCAATCTTCTTATGTGTCCTGTCTCCTGAAAAGGTTGATTCTTGCCAACTCAACATTGAGTTTCAAGAAGCTGAGGATGTTATCTTCTCTGTCATCGGTCCTCGTAGTGTTCACCTCACTGGCTACTTCCTCGGAAGGACTAGCACCGGCGGTTTAATGCTAAATGATGACGAGTCGTATCCTTTCTCTTAGATTATTATTATGGAGTTAATTGTAATTTGTATTGTATCCCTTGACTTGAATTCAAAACCAAAGGGAGTCATTTGGAGAAGACATTGTTGACACAGACGTGGAGGAAGGTAGCATTGATGATTATGACTACAGCGATAGTTTCATTAATGATGATGATGAGTGTATGTGTTTTTTCATGCTTAGTTCTTATTTGTTTTGTTTTTGCTTTGTGGATTTAAACTTGAACTGTTTGCTCTAATCCCTTTTTGTTTCAGTGTCTGTTAAGGAGAGGGTAGCTGCTAAAACAAAGGCAAAGAAGAGAAATAAAAGACTAAAGAAGAAGTTTCAAATCTCT
Organism: Sinapis alba; assembly: GCA_012274485.2. Classification (NCBI taxonomy): domain Eukaryota; kingdom Viridiplantae; phylum Streptophyta; class Magnoliopsida; order Brassicales; family Brassicaceae; genus Sinapis; species Sinapis alba. The sequence continues at coordinate 13,325 of MU108613.1, read as the reverse complement.
GATTCAGATTCTGATGCCAGTGAGGACTCCGTAGAGATACTTAACAGCGATAATGTTCTTTCTTCAGAGGTTCCTTTGCCTTCAAGGGTCACGAGGTCAAAGGCAAGATGTTCGACTTTGGAGAATACATCAGAAGCAACAAAAACTCATACACACAAAACTGTGGAGAAAAAGTAAGAAAGCCTTCGCTCACTACAGACCGGTGTTAGTGTTATTTATTAGTATCATTTCCTTTTGTTACCTAATCTGTGTTAATACATGTCAGGAAGGATAAACCATCTGGTGATGTTGATGAATTTTCTCCCGTTAAGAAAGGCTCTGATGTGCTTCCGAAGAAGAAGACGAAGAAGAAGAAAAGAAACAAGGAACCTATTGTTATTAACACAGACGAAGAAGAGGAGAAAGATATGCCTGGAAGTCAGAATCCAGAGACTGACAAGTAAGTGGTGTACAATACAACTGAATTGATTATGTTACTTTCTTGATATTCATGATTCAGTTAAAATTACCATTGTCTCTCACATGACAGAGCAACAGAATCATCAACTGATGTAACTCTATCAAAGAAAAAGAGGAAAAAGGAGAAGAGAGAAGAAGAGACTACAGGGAGGAAGAAACAAGCTGTCGAAAAGTGAGTCATATCTTACATAGTAGTATATAGGTAGAAATTCAGTTGAATATATGGTGGTGATCCTGAGACGAGCTTCTGCTAAAGAGTTGTCTCTCTTTTGTTTAATAGATTTGTCCAATAAGATTTTATTTCCATAATGAATAGGAACATGGAGAAAGAAGCTAGTACTAAGAAACTACCAGAATCAGAGATTTCTTCAAATGAGGTGACAATTGAAGAGATTGAAAAAGGGAAGTCAGATGGTAAAGTAGCTGTTCAAGGAAAAAAGGTGAGTATTTTTTTACATCTATATACTTCTATGTCATATGCAATATGGATGATGTCTCAAGCCCGGTTTCTTTAAAATGATTGATGGTTGTGTTTAAGGTCAGCATACTCTATACTGCGAAGTTAAAAGACACTGGGAAGGTGTTTGAATCAAACTTGGAAGAAGCTCCATTAAAATTTCGCTTAGGTAAAAATATCTTTGATATTGCCATTGTTGTTTCAACCATCCTAAATAAAACACAATAAGCTATGTTTTACATTTTTTTTAACAATAAGTATATTGTTGTTTGCAGGTGGAGAAAAGGTCATAAAAGGTCTCAGCAATGGTGTTGAAGGTATTGTATACTAGCTTTAGTTATTTCAATTGAAAAATTCATAAATGTTGATATCTTTGTAAAGATTATGGCTGCATCTCTAATTCTCAGGGATGCGAGTTGGTGATAAGAGAAGACTCATAATTCCACCATCTCTTGGGTATGTCAGTTGATTATGTCTTTAGATGATCCACTTTCAGCATATAATATTTAACTATAAAACTAACCTGTTTTGTTTCTCTTGCTTCTGGATGTGATAAACAGATACTCAGAGGAAGGACTGAAGAAGGAACATGTGCCTAAGAATTCGTGGCTTGTCTATGAAGTAGAGGCAGTAAAAGTGAGATGATGCCATTGGCTCTTCACCTTTTGAACCAAGCTTTAAGCTTCTTTTTTCGTTTTTTGGACATCTATTTGTCTCATATTGCTTCCAGTTTTTTTCCTTTTGGGGATGGGATTCTGTTAGCTTCTGATCGCAAAACTCAGCCACATTGCTTCGGTCAACAAGATGGAAAAAAGTTTATGGTGATTTTTTTTCTGATTATGTCACTTTCTCTCTACTCAGCCTTCGATGAATTGACTTGTCACTTTGATCTTTTTCTCACAAGAATCTAAATCCTGGAAAAATTAAAGATTTTCATTCTACGTTCACGAAGGTTGTTTCATTTCAAAGTTCGAAATTAGAGAAAGAAGACATGATCTATAATAAAATAAAATAACTGCTCTTGACCTTTTGAAACAAACTCGTCATCTTGTCTCAAAAGTTTAGAGGTCAATTGTTTACAAATTTTAAACTAGTTTTTGATTTTATTTTTGGAAAAAACAAATTTTAGACTTCAGCAAAAAGAAACACACAAATTGTAGACAATTATATTTTTAGAGAAATAGGTTCCTTATAACTTAGAGAAACTGTTTTTTTTTTTTTTTTTTTAATTGCCTTTTTGTAAAGAAAAACCAAAAAAAAAAAATCTTTTGTGAAGGCTTTTCTATCAGATAATGGCTATTAATTTCATTAATCAGATTTTATCAAAGTATCATTTTATATAAAATAAATAGGTTTTCGTATCTAGAAATTATTTAAAAAAATATATAGAAAATCGGCAAAAAAAATTTTAAAAACTTACTATTTTAGTTATATTTTTATAGAAATTATTTATACATAAATTTAATAACCATCGAAATATGCGTGCACAATTTTCTTTGGAAACAAAGTTCCCCTAGAGGAAGGTAATATAAGCTGTCTTGCAATAATTGACATTAGAAATTAACTATCAAAGAGACCCGGGAGTACATCAAATTGATCGAAAGAAGTAGAAAAGCTTGTATCCTTCTTTGTTTTGGTTAAAAACAGAGTTTAACAAACCTTTCAACAGGAGGTCGTTTTCTTCATGTCAATCCCAACTTAACCAAAGCTGAACTGGTCAATTCTTCCGGTTACCAAACGATTCCTATTAAGACTACTGATACGGCCTTACCAAAGCTTGTCTTAGAGCATCTCCAACCCCACTCTATAAATTACTCTAAAATAGAGTGGGAAATAGAGTAATGAACAAATAAATTACTCTAAAATAGAGTGGGAAATAGAGTAATGAACAAACAAAAAAACCATTACTCCATTTATAGAGTAATGATTTTTTTGTTTGTTCATTACTCTATTTCCCACTCTATTTTAGAGTAAATTATAGAGTGGGGTTGGAGATGCTCTTAGTAGACAATTACAATACCGTATCTTGTAATTTTCATAAAGTGAAAAAATATGTTTGCAAAAAAGAAAAATCTCACTACATAAATTTTTCAAATGAAAACCAAAGCAAATGAAAAAAGAGAAAAAGACAACTCTGTTTTTACTAATTTGTGTTGCTTCAATAGATAACTTGAAAAAACGCCGATGATTTAAGCCTCTTCTAAGTTGCAATATCCTACATAGGTAAGTGCAATCTCCAAACATTTTCTTTTACATGAAATCATCATCGTCCATGGCGCCATAAGGACCAGAAACGAGATCATCATCAGGCTTATCCACATGCAGTTGTTTCTTCTTACCTACGAGCCACAGTTACAAAAATTAACATTAACAATCTGATCATCATTTCAGAAACAGAGACATGCTTAAGCTTAAGAAACAAATCAATAAGAAACCACACTAGAACAAAGGGGAAATCCAAGGAAAAAAGTAAATAAAAAAACAGAGAGTGAATGGGTGAAACCTGTCTTCTTTTTGCCAGCAGCAGCATCTTTCTCTGCCTTGAGTTTTTCGTTTGCTATTGCAGTAATGGAGGAAGCAACTTCTTTAACATCTGCCGCTTTCATATTAGCCACAGAAAGTCTCATCACTGCTTTGAGTAGCCCAATATAGTGAAAGCTTTTCTGCAAAATAAAAGGGCGAATGTAATTTCAATGCAAAACAATTGGCAATTAATCAAATAGCTGAGACAAGAAAGAGAATATGGGGATACCTCATAAGGTAAAAGTTTACGAGATATCATCTCAGCATATTCCAAGAAATCACTTTCAGACTTGGGAATGAAAATATCAACTGTTTTTGCTTCAGTCTTTGCTCCAAAGAGTTCAGCAGTTGACTGGTAATCAGCTTCCTCCACAAGCCTAAAAGTAAGCCACATGGTTCTTACGGTAACAGAAGAAGGCAATAAATATATATAAGTTGTGAGTTGTATAAAAAGAATATATACCTCTGCATGCGAAGTTTGTCAGCAATAGGATCAAAAGGTTCATCCTTTGATGGTTCTTTTGGAGCTTCAACAGATTTACCCTTCTTTTCAACAACTTTTGCTGCTGCTGCTTTCTTTGGAGCAGGCTTTACTACAGGTGCCTACAGAAACAAACAAACAAGAATTGTTTAGATGTAACTTTGCAAAATTAAGCCAATAATTGAAAAGAAAAAAAAGTATATACTGGAGTAGGTTCATCCTCCTCCTCCCAAGAGTCTTTGATGTCATTCTCATCAACATCCTCATCATCCCAATTACTTTTCAGTTCAACTTTTGCAGGAGTTGGTTGAAAGTCCTCAGCCTCTGAAACCAAACCAGAAACAAGTGTGGACAAAGTCTATCTTTTTTTTACAGAACATAACTAGAATGCATAATGTTAGTCTTACCCCAATCATCCATCTTTGTCGCTAATTAAGTGAAAAAACCTGCATAAGCAGCAGCGCTCTCAAAGTTATAATCTTTCAAAAGACAATCCTCTAGAATCAAGATCTTATTAGATGAATCAACTGAACAATACTGATTAAGTTGTTAGAAATCGTCAAGCTAAGATGAATTCCAAAGGATTGAGATAAATACAAGTGAAGACGACGATGGATGGATGGAGGCGGAAGAGAAATTACCTGAATCGTAAAGAGAAATAGAAAGACAGTTCGATTCGCCTGTGAAAACTCCGATGTTCAACGGAAGAAGACGAAACGAAACGACTGCCAAAACTATTTGCTGGCTTTAGGGTTTTCTCTCAATTTCTTTCTACAACCTTTTTATTTCGAGATAAAGCATTTGACCAAAACGTTCAAAAACATTATTATCCCATCTCTTATTATATTAATAAATCTTTTCGTTGGAGTGAAATAATAATAAAAAAGTTTCCTGATTATAAATTTCATTTTGTTAATCAGTAAAAAATCTATAAACTAATAATATTAATAATATTGTGACTTTGATAATTTATAAATTTATAAAGCTACTAATTTACAGTTTTTTACAAAATTATATATTTAAAGCATATTTTCATGTAAAATAAAAAATAATTAGTTTAATGGTATATGTGTGGATTAAATTTACACATAAAATTTTTATTTTATTATTATTTAATGTATATAAAATAGGTACCATAAATGTAAATGAATTGTTAAGTATAAAATAACAAAATAACATTTTTAAATTATAACTAACCAAAAATAGGTAATTTACTAAGAATATTTTTTTGGGGTAAAATGTTAAATTAGAAAGACAAAAAATTTCTATTTGAACAACTATAGAAAAATACTCTAGGATAGTTTAAAAAAGTTTTTGTCACAAAATAACACACAACAAAGAAAAATGACCAAAATATTTTATTAAAAAGATAAATATAGGTTATATAGTTATATTCTTAAAGTTAATTATTGAGAAATTCCCTTAGATAACCTATTTTAGTTTGTTCTTCACAAAAATAGTTTTTAAGGAAGAAAATGATCAAAATAGATTTTTTTAGAAACTAATTTTTTTTATTTATATGTATTTATATCCTTAGGGTTAACTAATTTAGACTTTAGTATTTAGAGTTAAGGGGTGGGTTTGTGGATAAAATTTCAAATTTTTAAAAAAATAAAAAAAATTGAAAATTTCAAAAAATATATATTATTTTGGTTATTTTATTTTTTTATGGTTATTTTTATGACAAAAACTTTTTAAAAAATTATTTAAGAAAATTGTCCATTTATTTAAATGAAAGAAATCCAAAGGACAGAAAAAGGAAAATATAATAAATTAAATAAAACGGAAAAGTGGGAGTAAAATTAAATAAAATGGAAAACTGAGAGACGATTTGTGCAGCATAAAGACTAACAAAGAGAGAGAGGAAGCTAAGCCAAAACTCAGTTATCAAACCTCAAAAGTACCAAAGACTATAACCCTTAAAATAAATAAAAGTGATGAGTGGGAAATTTCTCAAGAAGTTGGCAGATCCGCCGATTGCATCTTCTTCAAGCGAAGAAGAAGACGAAGATTCCGTAGCCAACTCTTCCTCGGAAGAAGAAGAAGAGGAAACCGATTCCGAAACCGAAGCCGAGGCTGTCGCGAATCCACTTGTGAAATCTCCAGCAGATTCCAAAAAGGTTGAAACTTCCTCCAAGCCCGAGACCAAGAAGAAGCGATCTAGTGAGACAGATGAAGGCAACGCAAAGAGGGTCAAGAGGGTTTCAGGAGAAGAGCCTAAGAAGAACTGTTTCCAAAGAGTTTGGACCGAGGAAGACGAGATTGCGGTTTTACAAGGGATTATCGACTTCAAAAACGAAACTGGTTCAAGCCCTTATGATGACAAGAACGCTCTTTATGATCTCGTGAAGAAATCTGTAAGCTTTGATGTTGCAAAAACTCAGTTTATGGAGAAGATTAGGGCTTTGAAAAAGAAGTTTGAGAACAATCTTGGTAGAGGCAAGAAGAAAGGAAAGGATCCGTCTTTTCCTAAAGCTCATGATCGCAAGGTGTTTGATTTGGCAAAGTTGGTTTGGGGAGATAATGGGATCATGGCTCTTGAATCATCATCAGCTGGCAAGAAGAAGCAAGAGGAGCCTGCTACTGTGAAGAAGCAAGAGGAGCGTGCTGTGAAGCAGCAAGAGAAGCAAGAGGAGCCTGCTGTGAAGAAGCAAGAGTTTGTTTCAATTGTTGATTTAGTAGCTCGTTTTGGTGTGGATGATCTTGCTGCTAAACAAGGTTGGAGTAGGCTATCATCCGAGGATAAGGAGAGATTCCAGGAGCAATGGGAAGCATTGCAGCTTAAGGAATTCAAGTTTTACTCTCAAAAGAGTGGTTTCATTCATGAAGTGGTAACAAAGATGGCTGAAGCCTCTCGACCAAACCATTAGATTTATGTTTTGTTGCTTTTTTTTTTTTCTCTTTTGCCTGAACTCGCCTTTGTAGTTGTACTTTCTCTATTGACTTATCAGTATTGAAGTGAAATTTTAAATTCAAGTGAAGCAATGTTGTCCACTTTTTATGCAAAACACGAACCATATTTGTTCAAACATTTGTCTTGTTAGACGGTGTAGAGCCGAATCACACAAGTTCTCATAAACAGAGCTTTTTCTTGTTGTTGGATATAGTATAGACTAAACTAGATACGTATGTACTAAGGTACACTACCAGAACATCAGTTTAAGAATTTGTAAGTGTCTGAACTTTTCCAAGCTATCTTTGACTGTTTTCCTCTACGTAATCAAATTATTCCAAATTCGAGCAAATACTTTGGAGCAACAACCGATAAGGAGTAGCATACCACTAACAATCTTTGTATTAAAGGCAGAAAGAACCAAACATATAACATCTTACCAAAATACTTACCAAAGGAGTCCCAAGAGGGTAATCAGTTTTCAATTAGCCATGTCATATTTCTTCATAAACCATGTCATAGTTCTCCTCATTCTTAGGAGACAGGTAAAAATCAGAAACTACTTCAGCACAAATCTCTGGTTATAAAATGCCAGTATGCACAAGCTGCTTACATATTTGCATGGATGCAAGCAAGTCTTACACAGAGGGATCATTCTGATCTAACTCTTGGAATCTGCAGAAATAAACGAGCACACATCATGTCAAAAACATGTTTTTACCTTTGGGCTTTGGAAAAAGAATGTGGGCTGAAGGGCATACCAAAGCAAGAAGGACATGAAATATTGTTCAACCAATATTGAGCAGAGCAAATATGATATACAAAAGGCACTGCAAGGAGAATATGCAAGATTTCAAAGTCCTATCACACATTCTGAGCAAATACAATGATCACAGAAATGTATTTATAGAATTTCAGATCAGTTCATATGCAAATTTCTTGATGAGATAAAACTAGTGATCTAATAACGAACGCAATCATATATGTGTTGATATACATGTTATATATATTATATGTATATGTGACATATATACATATTTTTATTGTATTTTCAATTGAAAAATATATAAATAAATATATTTTATTTTTATTTTTTCTAAATAGGCATGTAATATCTACATATATATTAAATAACTAAACAACCACAAAACTTCATGTCTCTTTCATGACTAAATTAGCTACAAAATATACAAAGAAATTCATGAAGACTAATTGGTCATAATCGTAAGAATACATTTTTTTCCCGTAATTTTTCGTGACTATATGATGATATATCCACAGATTTTGAAGCATAGTCATGAGAGTGTATATGACTACATACAATTTTTTTTACTAGTGGCTCTTTTTTTGTTGATTTAGATTTCTTAGAACAGTTAATCATATATATATATATATATTTAACTTTTCAATAAATTCAAAAATATATTTTGATAATTAAATTTTTCTGTTGTTAAAGATATTGAGCTAGACTTCAAAATAAATAACAAAATCTATACTTTTTTTTCATTTTCTTATGTATAATTTTGAAAGATATATGTTTATATCCAGTGAATTTCAGATTTAATAGCATTTAATTTTAAATAATTACAATTGCTATTTATCAACCAGAATCTAACATGACTGCCCTAGACTAACAAAAAATATAGACATTCACTACAAGAAAACATATAATTCATGTTTCCATATTCGTCGATAATCCGTAAAAAATTATCATTTTCGTTGGATTCATGACCAACAAAAATTCGCAGGTCTATTTTGTCAAAAACTATTTTGTGAAAAACTATTTTGGAAAGCACCAACAAATTTTAGACGAAACAAATCATCCAAAAATTATATCGGAAGTCCATCAAGAAAAATCCTGACGAGCATGAAGCCATCAAATAGTTTTTCACTGAATCAAAATCCATCAGAATTATTTTTCAGATGACTTAAAGTTCGTCGAATAATTCCTAACGGTCGAGGTTCATCGAAAATTTTTCAGATGGCTTTTGTCAGGAATTATTCCCAATAAATATTTGACATAATTTTTTTTTTAAAAAAAATCAAATATCTATTTAAATAACTTATTCTTATAAAATGTAAATAATTAAATATCTGAAGTTTGAGTAGTAGAAGAAAAGATATAAGTGTCACCAAATGTTTGGCGCATCCTCCCCATTTACTTATTGTTTTCGGCCATTTGAGCCATGATTTCTGCATTTTGCTTCTCCAACACTTTGATTTGTTTATCTTTATTCGTTAATTGTTGGATTAGTTCGGGATCAGCATTATATGAAGCTTGCATGGGTTAAGAAAAAGATTGTACTCCACAGTGTAACCCAACTAAGGAACCTTTCTTTTCCAAAACCACCTGTGAGAAAAGGAGAACAAATTAATTTTAAAAAATTATAAAAATATAAGCCTTAGAAGCATAAGATCCATCTTAAGTATTGGTTGGGCTCTCAAAAATATAAATGTCTGGATACATCCAAAACCTCCTATGATCTGTTCATCCATAATAGATAACATAACATGAGAAATCACTTATTATCTATATAAGTATTGCATGCATCTGAAAAAGTGACATTTCTTATGGTTTTTATCTCCAATAAATTATGCAATACATCGGTCATCTGATATGATAAAATAAGATCAGCTAAAAGTTTTTGTACCTAGTATTGCAAAATTGTCTTCATGTAGAATATTTTTTATAAAATCAGTGACCACATCCACACATTATTTGCTAAACCATAATTCATTTTCTGACTATCAATCTACTTGAATACAATAAAACTGAATGATAATCACTACATCCTTGTACGATGGTTGTTTACATGCATCTAACATATAAAAAAATCTTATTGCTTCTAAATTTGTTTTTTTCTAGTATATCTTATCCTTCAATAATCAACTGTAAATTTTTCTTGTATGCATCATTTAATATAAAAATAGTACCAACACTATAATCTACATCCTTGCTAGGTTTATTTAACATACCCACAATATGAGGTTTACTAGTATTACCATAATTTGGTCACTCCCCATGAATATACCAAATTCTGTATCCTATGATAAACCCATTGATAAATAAATGCTTCCAAACTTCTTCAATCTTAATATTTTTATTATTCCAGCAAGTAAAGCATGAACATTTCAACATACGGGTTTTTGATGTTTCTGGTTGTCATAGAGCCAACCCATTGTTTCACATATATCATTTGTATATTCTTATGTAAGTAATTTTTTTCTAACCTTAAAGAAGGTTTATCAATCCGCGAACAAAAATAAGTAGGAGAAAACTTTTTTTGTGAATGAAGAGATATGATATTTATAGTTGAATGTGAATTTTTTTTTAACAAATTCTCCACCGATTTCCGGCAAAAAAAAATCTGTCAGAAATTTATCGGAAATTTTGAATTTTGTAAAAGGGCTACATAAAGTTTATATATTCTGCTGGAAATCCGTCGAGAATTCCTGACTGATATTGGTGTTTGTCAAAAAAAATTATATTGTGCCACAACCACTTAACCGGTATATAAGTTGGTCAGGAATTTGGGAATCACCGACTGATGGACATTAGTCTGAATTCATCAAAAAGTTTTGACAGATTTTCAGTGAAGTTTGAAAATTTTCATTTTGTTAAATTCTTGTCGGAAAATACCTATTTTCTTGTAATGAATATAATAATTTAATATCACTTTAGAGACTCAAGCATGACTGTTTATTATCATGTCTAAGTGGAGTTGTCGAACATGACCCTAATCCTAAAAGATTTTTAAAAATAAAATATATAAATTAGGGCTGAAAGTTTAAATTATATATCTATATGTAGGGTTTATAATTTTAAAAGAACATATAGATAAAACTGTTACCTTTTAAAACTATATCATTATTTCTTAAATATAGTGTTTGATATTTTTTTGAACAAAGTGTATGCATAGAATAACATTAGTACAATATTAGACTACGGTAAGAATATTACTATAAGTCAATCTCACACTTGTCTTTCATAGATGTTACGTGGTCAATTTGTCACTAAACCGTAATCATGCATGTTGGTGTTTTGCCATGCCCACGACAAAAAAGTGCAAGGCTTGAGATTTAAGGATTGCATGAGTTAGGTTCCATTTTCCAATCAGGGACCAAACTTAACAGTATGACATTCCTCTTAACCTTTCATTTGCAGTTTTATCACGTATACTTTTTTGAAACTTAACATTGTCCCACTTTATGAAAGAGAAACCACTATCCCACTTTTTTGAAACTTAACATTATCCCACTTAATTATGAAAAATTAACACTATAATACAATAAGACAAAATTATAAACAGTTTGTCGACCACTTTCTCTGAAGTAGATGACTCACCAAGAAACATTCAAGATTGATGATTTGTTAGGCTAACAACCTCTTGGTTAAGTTTTCCAAACCTTTGTTTGTAGAAAGAGGACAACGAGTCCTTTAAAGAGGACGTGAATCCAAAGTGTACAGAGCAATATCTACTCGTAAAGGATTCTTAATCATATCAGTCCTAATACTTTCTTTATCTTTGTAGTAATAATACTTAATTCACTTAGTTCGTAACTTCTTATGTAACGAGTATCATTCACTAACTTGCTTTTTAAAGTGATATTTTTAATTTATCATCGTTATTTCTTTTAGAGATTTATCATTCCTACAAAAGAAAAATGATATTAAAGTGTGCGTTAATTTGCAATTTTGTCGAGACTGTTGCTGCTACCTTGGTCAGTTTACACAATTAATTTATTGATGTCGCACTTATGCTAGTTATTGTGAACCTATACTCATATATTCGACCGAAAACCCTATAATCATACGAAATCAAATGGACAGAACTTAAACGCGATACGAGATGTCAAATGAATATATATCTATATTTGCTCGGCGGTTGTACTAGTTAGGTACTTAACGTTGGTTAATAATTTTGTGGTTTAGTAACCCAAATAAGTGTGAACAATATACTTGGATAATGATTGAATTGCGCACGAGGTCACTTTCTTTAAAGAATATTTCCACCATATTCTAAGCATTTGGGTTACACAAAATGTTTTTATAGGATAAGACAATCAAAGTCTCATTTTTGTTCTAGACTAAAATACAAGAATAACAAATAGAGCTTTAACGTTTATATGTGTTTCTTCAAAGATATTTGATGATTTTTGAACAATAATGTATTTTTCTTTAACTAACAATGAATCTCTTTCATTGTACAAGTTGTACAAATTCTACAAATTCTTCAAATTCTCAAATTGTGATTTTCTAATACCCACGACTCTTTTATATAGAATACTAAATGTATAATGATTAGCACCAAAGTTGCAAATGTTCATGAAGAATTACAATAATTAGTCAAGAGTTACAATGATTAATCACTAAAGATTACAATTATCAATATAGTTATTGTTAAAGGTTATAAATATCAATAGTTGCAAGGTTTTATTTATCTAGTTGCAATTGTTTATATAAACAATTGCAATGGTTCTTATAAAATATTGCATCCATACATTTAAATATCCAACTAAGTCTCGTCCCATCTACAATGGTCATGAAGGTTGGAGAGTTCTTATATATCTAGTCAATTCATGGAAATCAATATGAAACTTCTTCTCACCCTTAGAAACTAATGGATGATTTATTAAGGATGATTTTATAATTGAAGTACGTATATATCGCGATTCGCGAAGATGGTGTGAAGAAACATGAAAGGACACCCGGAAAACTACAAATATGAGCGAGAAGTTTAATCAGAAAGTTTGGTGCATGAGATAAGCTCTACCAATTGTTTTTTTCATTGTCGAGCAACATTACCAACACGTAACACTTTGAATTGCTTATCAATTCAAATTAAGAAACGTGTATAGTGGCAGGAGCAACCGCGTCACAAATACACGGTTCATGTTCTGGATTCATGGAGTTGTTGTAATTGGATATAAATTTACTACTACCAAAACATCTACTGATTTTGTAAAGTTAATTTCTTTGTTTTCACTCACATACTGATAGTGACACTGTCATATGTTACTAATTCTAAACTTTTACTGGTAGATCCACTTAAATCTAATTGAAGAAGTTGATAACCAAATCGCAATTTTAAAAAGAATAATTGCACCATCATATTGTTTTTAGAATCTTGGTATGAGGTATGTATAATATATAGAGAAATTTCCTTAGATAGCCCATTTTAGTTTGTTTGTCACAAAAATAGTTTTTAAAGAAGAAAATAACCAAAATGTTTTTTTTTTTGAAGCTAAAAAATGCATTTATATGTATTTATACTCTTAGGGTTAACTAATTTGGACTTTAGGGTTTAGAGTTAAGAGGTGGGTTTGGGGTAAGGGTTTCAAATTTCAAAAAATAAAAAATAAAAAAAATCAAAATTTCAAAAAAAAAAAAAAATCTATTTTGGTCATTTTATTTTTGAGGGCTATTTTTGTGACAAAAACTTAAAAAAGGCTATTTAAGAGAATTGCCCTAATATATATATATATATATATATATATATATAGTCCATTTT
>MU108611.1:0-24872 GCA_012274485.2 Sinapis alba | reverse complement strand
CCGGCGCCGTTAGCGGACTAACGGAGATGAAAGGTGGGTCCCACAATGGGGCTGAGTGTGCCCAATCGTCGGTCCAACGAGTGTTCTTGTATTCTTTGGACATATATATCCGTACGGTCTATGTTTTCTCGGCTTCAGAATCTAACTTTCCTTCTTATTCGGCGAGAGATCTTAAGGCCATAGCCATTAACTCAGCTCAGCAACATTATCCGTTTCATATATACACGTTTTATGCTACTTATAGTGAGAAATAAGTATAGTGATGTTGTCGAGAGAAGTATGTGGAACATATCTGTTTAACGAACCCGTTAGATCATCTGGTTATGTTCAATCTTGTTCAGTTATTTCAACTTGGTTCTAACCAAACACAGTGTAAACTAAAAAATAGAGTTGTGCATTATTTTATAAAAAAAATATCATCATAAAGTTCTGACATAAGTAAATTGTGCAATATGCAGTTTTTATAAACTTGAGTTGTTTCTTCTTTTTTTTTTTAATAGTTTACCCTTTTACATAACCATTCGTTTATTTTACAGTTGCTCCTTACTACTCTTTCTGTTTCATAATAAGTGTCATTTTAGTTTTTTACACACAGATTAAAAAAACATTTAATTTTGCATATTTTCTATACAAAAACATCATTACCTTACACCTAATCATATTTCAACCAATAGAAAATTAAACTGAAAAATAAAATCAATAAATCATGCATTGAAATCCTAAAACGACACTTATTTTGTAACGAAAATTTTTCTCTAAAACGACACTCTTTGCGAAACGGAGGGAGTACTACTTACATTTTATGTTTGTTTGTATTGTGTTTCTGAATTCAATATAATTAGCAAAAAGTTTTAACTAAACTATAGAAAGTTATATTTTATATCTTTAATTTGGTTTACAGAATGTTTTTGTAACTTTTTATTTTGTTTTTGTTTTTTTGTCAGCTTAACTTTTTATTTTGTTTGTCGTTTATTTTCATATATCTGGTAAGACAACTTTTTATTTTGTTTGTCTCCCGCTATTTTTTTTGCTTGTCCAGTAAAAAAACAAATACTTTCGATTTTCACGTTAATTTGTACATTGTACATTGCGAGATCGAATTTCTATGGAGTTACCGTTGACACAAACACTTATGATTGTGTAATGATTAGGAATTCGTGGACCAGCTCATTTTCATCATCCTAGTATTTATTTTAGTAATAACTTCCATAAACGAAATTTGATTTGTCGATAAATGAGAATTTATTGTCTTTGCCTTTCCTAATCACATGTATAAACTTGTACTACTATCTTTTTCCTTTATGGGATTCCTGAATAATTACATGGCTTGAAGTTAATTTGTTCATCTAGATTACCTAGTGTATGATGCCCAGATTTGACCCTAGTGAGATACAGTAGTTTATTTCACGTTTTTACTCATTTTAAAATACTTCATCTGTTTCATATTAGTTGTCGTTCTAGATTTATGCAGATTAAGAAAATATTTAATTTTACATATTTTAAAAATAAAAACAGTATTACCAATACACCTAATCATATATAAACCAATAGAAAAATAGAATATAGAATATTACCAATAAATTTTGCATTAAAAACTAAAAACAACATTTATTTTGAAACAAAAATTATATTCCAGAACGACAAATAATTCAAAACGGAGGGAATAGTGTTTAAAATATACACATCTGAGAATTTTAATCACCCACATTCATTAAAAGTTTACAACTATATTTATTACATTATATATGAATGACGTTTAAAATCTACACATATTCAAAATAACAATATAAAATACTTCAAATAACGAAATAATTAAAGTATATGTTTATGTCTATACGGTCATATATGATATTGTACATTATGTGTATCAGAGATGTTGGACAAAAACTGCATATCATAGCAGACGCAAATAAAATAAGTAAAGGGAAAGACAAGACCACCAAACTGGTTCATGGTTCACATACCCTGCAATCAAAACTTAGCTGCTTTCTTTGGCAATATAGCATGGGCTTCCAATATCTTTTACACATTTATATAACCAGAAGATAATAATTATAACAACACCACTGAAACATCATTGTTTAGGTAAGTATCATGATTCGTAAAAACTACTAATACAAAGAATTCAAAAATTGTGTTACAAAAAGAAGAAGAAACTGTGATTCCAAAAATTACTGTGTATTTTTCTTTGGCGCAACGTCCTAGGTTGCTGTCTGCCACGTTAGCCACCAGCTGTAATAACAGAGACTGGGTAAACGTTAAAACAGTAAAGAACTAGACGTAACGGTCTTTCGATATTTACAAGCAACTTGGGTGGTGGTGAATGGTGATAAATGACGAAAAGTAAATAAGGGAAGAGAGCTTCGTACGGAGGTTTTAGATTAAAGACTTAATCACCTGCCATTAATTTTAATTAAAGTGTTCTGGTCAAAAGTAAGACTGGCCGTGTCTCCGGTATCACGTGACCTGAATCTCTAATTACGAGATCAAATTTATATAATTACTATGATTAATTTATTAGGATGATACTGTGACATGTTTTTTTCTCTTTGTCAGCTGCCATAGGCACGTCCCAGCCGTTGGATTGGACCCGATTTTACAGAAACACGTGTCGATATCTCACTCATTTGACTTATGCTGGTATTCCCGCCCTCTTTTCGGCGGAGATAATTGTCAAATTTATTTAAATCAAATTGTAGATTTTATTTCTAAAACTTCTTTAAAAACCGGTTCTTAACTTTTTTAGTTAAAAATTAAAAAACAGATTTTTAACTTCTGTTAAGAATCTCATCTTAAAAAATCCTAGTTAATCATGTTCTAATTACCTCGATTTTTTTTTGAATATTGTACAATTTAGCTCCGATATTGATGTACAGTTATCGTTTTGTTTTACAACTAGTACTAAATTTCTACTCTTCACTAACGTTAATCATTTGTTGGTTGAACTATAATGAAATTAATGGGTTAATAAAATATAAATATCTTGTAATTTGCTGGGTCAAGAAACAACGTTATTTTTACCAAATGCAGTAAGTAGACGTTTTTAAAAAAGCTGTACCAAAATGTAAATGTTTTTTCCCCCTTTCTACACTGTAAAATGTCATGATTTATTGAGATTTATTTGCGTTACAAAGTGTTAATTTGTTATTGTCAGACACATGTCAACTACTATATTTTCCCCTCTATGTTTCTATTTTCAGTTAAATGTACGTTTTTTATTTTTAGCAAATATAGTTTTGACAAATGTCTTTTATTCATTTGACATTGCCATTTGACCCGACAGTTATAAATCATATAGCATCAATTTAAGGCTAATTTCTATATATAGCTGAGGAATTTATTCTTTCTTTTGCAATGTGTATGACACCTTGAAAATCCATAGATTTTATCTACAAAATAAATTTATATAGTTTGTTGTGTGATTATTTGAAGAAACTTTATTTTACAATTATACAAAAAATTAAAAATAATAAATAGTAACAAAATAAAAAGAAGAACGGGAGTAAACACTAAATCAGCCGTTTCAAGATCCTATAAAATAGTCTCTTTCTCTATCTACATACATGTGCTCTGCCGCTTTTAAATCTCCATCTTCTTCCTCGTGTCACTCTTTCTAACACTCTGCAAAAACATTTTCTTTCCTCTCTCTGCACACTCAAAATTTCCAAGAATATTTCCTAGAAAAGGAGCATCTTCCTCTTTATTTTTTTCTCATCTCTCGATAACCAAACGGTGGGTTTGTGTTGATTCCACAAGAATATAACAAAAAGCTCTTTTTTAAAAATTTCCTTTCTCCTTTCTTCAACTTTCCAAGAAAATCTTTGCTTTCTTCTCCCCACACCTCTCTCAGTTTGTATTAACAAGGTTTATCTCTCGCAGTTTTCTGTGCCTTTGCTTTGTAGCTTTCTATAAAAAGAAAGAAAAAAACTCGTCCTTTGATAAAACTTTTTGCAGAGAAGCGCATCACTCTTATCTCTCTTGTTGCTCAAGTTTCTTCCTTTTTCGAAAAAAATCCATCTTTATTCTTTGTCTCTTTCCTTTTTGCTTTAAAATAATTTCTCAAATCTCTATGATATAAACACAGTCACCGTCTAAGTAACGGAGAGAGAGATAACAATGGAGACAAAGAAGCAACTTGTTCTCACAGAGCACAAAACCAACACCACGAGAACCGTACCGGACTTAACCAACCGCAGCAAACCAAGGATTCTCCGTATCTCTGTCTCTGACCCAGACGCAACAGATTCCTCTAGCGACGAAGAAGAAGAAGTCTCTAAACGCCGTCGTATCAAGAAGTTCGTAAACGAAGTCGTTTTCGATACAGGCGCTAGTGGTTGTAGCAGTCAAATCGAATCCAAGAAGAGAAGGAAGAGAGCGGTTACGGTCAAGTCGGAGACTGTTCCTCCGCCGGCAGTTCATTCGACGACGGAGAAGAAATACCGGGGAGTAAGACAGCGTCCGTGGGGAAGATGGGCGGCGGAGATAAGAGATCCTCTCAGACGTGTACGCCTCTGGCTCGGAACTTACAACACGGCGGAAGAAGCCGCCTTGGTTTACGACAGCGCCGCGATTCAGCTCCGTGGTCCCGACGCCCTCACCAACTTCTCCGTTCCTCAGCCGTCGACGGCGAATAAACCTCCATCACCGCCGCCGGTTAAGAGAAAGAGAAAAATCAAAGACGAAGTCGCCGCTTCTTCCTCCGTTAGCAGCGATGGCCTCTGCTCTCCGGTGTCCGTTCTCCGATCACCGTTCGCCGTCGACGAAACCTCTGGTAGTTCGTCATCAACCGCGGCGGTTATCGTTAAGGAAGAGCCTTCGGCGACTGCATCCAAGACCTTCTCCGATTTCTCGGCGCCGTTGTTCACCGACGAGGACTTGTTCGATTTCCGGAGCTCCGTTGTTCCCGACTATCTCGGCGGCGACTTATTTGGTGAAGATCTCTTCACTGACACGTGTACGGATATGAACTTCGGGTTTGATTTTGGATCCGGGTTATCCGACTGGCACGTGGATGATCATTTTCAAGATATTGGGGATCTATTCGGGTCGGATCCTATGACTGTTTAATAAAAAGTTTACCCGGCCGTTACTAAACGGACTCGCGAAGTTTTGTATGTTCGTTATTTAAAAATCTTTTTAGCTATCTTTTCTCTTTGTCGTTATATATAAATCAAATGTATCAATGCTGTAGTTAATGGCTTAATGGTGTTATTAAGTAATTATAAACGTTTAAGTTAAAATAAGTCCGTTTGTTAACGGTATTTGGTGTCCTCTTTCTTTACTCCACGTGCTCTGGGCTCTCTTTATCACCTTTGGTCGACTGAAAATTCCTTCATTTTCGCTTTTTAGATTTTAATTTGTTTTCTCGCTTTTTTGTTGTTGTTGTTGGTGAAGCTCGTGTGATCTCACGTGATGGGAACAACTGAAAAGCTTTGTTAAAATTCTGTTTTCTTAAGGCTAATCATAAAAGGCTAATGATTTTAATTATTACACACGGCTACAAGCTAATACTATAAACGAATTTAAAGAGTAACAAAATGCAAATATTGTGAAATGCCAGGTAGATTGAGACTAGATACAGAAGGAAGACAGAATCTAAGTTGATTTGAAATGTTGCACATCATAGAAGCTGTGTGTTTGGCAGTTTATTCACAAGAACACAAAATCAAAATCCTAGAAAACTCATGAGGTTTGAATGAGATAAAACAGTTGGGGTAGTTGATTGTCTAGAACACATTTTCATTTGATAGGTTGTATTCTTGTGCAAGCAAAGATCAAATAAATATATATTGTTATTTTTTAAAAAAATATCGATAAATATTGAAAACTATTTTTGATAAATGCGGACGAGTTTAACAAGTTTGGTTTTGGTCCACGGCATGTAGCACCACTCTACGTCAATATCTGTCAGCTACGATTTGGTCCACCATAGAATCTTATTTTTAAGGGTTTATGGAGCTTGTAGAATCAGGATCTTCTCCAGGCCTAGTTCTTGAAGAACTGTTGACGTTTGATTAATTAGGATTCACTTTGTTCGATGCATTGCTGATTAGCTTGTTTGATTTTGTTTGTTACAGTTTAGTTAGTTACTCGATATAGGTAATTCCAACGGATCGTTCTTTTGATTAGTGTCATGGTCTCATGGTCCTGAATTTCCTAGGAATCAACGATCGGGTGTTGTACGTAAGACGAATGTTGGTTCTGCCCATTCATATATTATTTTTAATGAAACGATTGGGACCTATTAAAACCTGTTATCTAAGTATGGAAATTCAGATACTAAATCTCATTTAGATTAGATATTTTGAATAGAGAAATTCCCTTGGATAACCCTTTTTAGCTTGTTTGTCACAAAAATAGTTTTTAAGAAAGAAAATGACCAAAATATTTTTTTTAGAAACTAAAAAAATCATTTATATGTATTTATACCCTTAGGGTTAACTAATTTGCACTTTAGGGTTTAGAGTTAAGGGGTGGGTTTGGGGTTAGGGTTTCAAATTTTTTTTAAAAAATTAAAAAAATCAAATTTTTTTTTTTAAAAGTCTATTTTGGTCATTTTATATTTTTAGGCTATTTTTGTGATAAAAACTTAAAAATTGCTATTTAAGAGAATTGCCCATTTGAATATGTGAATATTGGTACTGATCAGATAATTTGAAGGACAATTCTCTTAAATAGCCCTTTTTAAGTTTTTGTCATAAAAATAGCCCTCAAAAAATAAAATGACCAAAATAGACTTTTTTTTTTTTGAAATTTTGATTTTTTTTTATTTTTTTTTTGAAATTTGAAACCCTAACCCCAAACCCACCCCTTAACTCTAAACCCTAAAGTCCAAATTAGTTAACCCTAGAGGTATAAATGCATATAAATGAATTTTTTAGCTTCTAAAAAAACATTTTGGTCACTTTCTTCCTTAAAAACTATTTTTGTGACAAACAAACTAAAAGGGGCTATCTAAGGGAATTACTCTAATTTGAATCATGGATCAGGTACATTTTGGTACTTGTCGGATCCAGATAATATAGGTACATTCAAATGACTAAAAAATTTTGTTTTGGTTTGGCCTTATCCAATCATATTTGAATGGGCAATTCTCTTAAATAGCACTTTTTAAGTTTTGTCACAAAAATAGCTCTCAAAAAATAAAATGACCAAAATAGACTTTTTTTTTTTGAAAATGTTGATTTTTTTTTATTTTTTTAAAAAAATTTGAAACCCTAACCCCAAACCCACCCCTTAACTCTAAACCCTAAAGTGCAAATTAGTTAACCCTAGGGCTATAAATGCATATAAATGAATTTTTTAGCTTCTAAAAAAAACATTTTGGTCATTTTTTTCCTTAAAAACTATTTTTGTGACAAACAAACTAAAATGGGCTATCTAAGGGAATTTCTCTATTTGAATATATGTATTTCTAATTCAAATATCAAAATATTTAAATATTTATAAGAGAGTAAGACATCCAATTTTTTTTTAAAAAAAACTCCAAAATCAAATAAAATAAGTCTTAAAAATAATCTAAATCCAACGTTCAAACAAATAAGTAATTTATCATTCAAAACAAGTAAAAAATTAAAAAGAGTATAAAATTTGTAATAAAACACATAAAAAATACACAAAAAGAAAATCATAATCTACAAAACAAATTATGGTTCTCTAATGTCTCCCACTTCTTCTCCATTTTGCTAAACGCAGTTCGAAAGTCTTTACAATAGTTAAACAATCAGAAAAGCTTCAGTTGAGGCTAGGTTTAATGATATAAGAATATGATACTATTAGATACTTGTTTAGATCTCGAGTAATAACTGACCCGATCATGTTCCCAAAACATAAACAAAAGCATATTCAGTCGGATTTTGTATATACTTGAATCAAAAACCAAAACTTTAGTTTTTGGATTGGTACCGATTCAAATTTTCGGATTCGGAAAATATGTCCAGACCTAGTGTTATCTATATAAGTACATTCGAATTCTAGTTTAACAATTGAATCGACGTGCCTGATGAAACACAAATATCATCCTATATAATTTGAAAAACCAAATAGAAAATAAAATCTGAAAATAAGAAAAAGATTGGAAATACAGAAGTGCAGGAAAAAGAACTGGCACGTAGGCTCTAGAGCCGCAACTACTCGAGAAAGAGCAAAGTCGTGTCGCTTTCGCTCAATATCCTTTTTCTTCTGCCTGTTGGAGTGCTTCAGAGGCTACACTTCTCAGACACTATTTTAAATAATCATGTATATAAAATGTGAACACAACTTCATAAGAAATTAAATATTTTCGACAATCTCAGAAATAACCATGCAAGTTGCTGATTTTCTAGTATTTTATAAGGAGAAAAGAATCGAAACTCTTCACATATTTATTACATACACAATTCAAAGATGTACGGGTTATTAGATAATTTAGAATGTATACTGTTGTATCTGTAGATGCGAAAATTATCAACTATTCAATAGCTAGGCCCCTCTTCCGAAAATATTCATGTGAATTACGTGATTTTTCATGCATACCCATGTAACTCATCAATGTTCCATTCTACTTTAATTTAATCTTACATTTTAATTTAAAGCTACATATATAACGTATTCCAAGGGTGATCAAGACAAAGAAAACTTGACAAATTTTGTTTATACAATAACTAATCAAGCTTATCAAAGTTTGTCAATAGAACATGCGTTCTTGTACTATGGATTCAAATAATCTGCCGCATATTTATTATTAAAGAAGTTGTTGCATATAATATATTTCGTTATTCAAAGATAAAAATAGTAAAATCACATGACTTCCCATTGCCCCTTCCTAATTTCGTAAAAGGATTGAAGAGGGTCACGTGACAGGCATATGCATGGATATACAATCAAACATTATAACACATGATTTTTTTTGATATACATGTATATGTGTGTGGTGTACCCTCCTGCAAAGATTTGGTTTGTCACAAAATTCCAGAGCTCTTGTAAGATTTATTCCAAAAGATAAAATGTGGACCTTTCATGAGATCTTCCCTATGATTTTCTAAGTATAGTAACTATAGAAATATCATGATAAAGATTTGTGATGATTATGTATTCAGAACTTATCAATATTGGTCATTATACAAAAAGTAAAGGTTAAAAAAAAAACTCTTGGAAAACAATCCTCGCTGTTCCTAAGAGCACCTTTAATGGTGATTCTTAAGAAGGGCTCTTAAGGTGGGAAGCCCCAAAAAGATAATAAATCATTTTTTATAACTCTTATGCAAGAGTTGGGTTCTTACAATGTTTGTGGATCCCACGATACATTGCGGTCCACGATTGGTTCTTTTAAAAAAAAAAAACTAACAAAAAGAAAAAATCTACCAAAAATAAATAAATAATCTAAGACCCCTAGTGGGCTAGGGTTAATGGTGCTCTAAGAGCACTATTATCGGGGTTTCTTAGGTGAATCTCTTGCACTGTTTACGGGTCCCACTGACATATGGGGTCCGTGAACAGTGCAAGAGATGATTCCTAAAACTCTTAAATAAGAACCGTTTTTTACACTGTTTGCAGGTCCTACTGACACGTGTCGATCTGTGATTGGTTTGATTTTTTTTTAAAAAAAAAACAGAAAAAGTAAAAAAAAAAAAAATAGAAAACCCAAGAGGGGTTCTAGCGTTAATGATGCTCTAACGGTCTCTACTTAGAACTAACGACCATGTATGGGACCCACTATGATAACGCGTCATATATATGAAAATGACGGCTTCAGATTTCGTGGTCCATCGAATCTGAACCGTCCATTTGGTGGCGCGAAACATGTTGGGTCCTTGGATAAGCTCGGTGGAATGGTTGAAATAAAACCAAGTGTCAACTAGATTCTTAGATTCAGAGAGTAATTACCAAACCAACACCAAATGTGGGAGATTTTGTGAACCGGATCAAACCAGGATTCCTCTTTTATATCTGCCGGTCCAGGATTGTCTTCGTCAAAAACTGTCTCATTTAATCGTGATAATTAATTCAAAATGAAGATAAATTTCTACAGGCTGCATAGTGTGTATATGTTAGCCCTTACAACTTTCATATATAATGAATACAAAAATATAATATTATGTAGAAGAAACACATAGAAGATGTATTGTTTTTTTTAAAAATATAATATACTTCATAATTTTCCCACTACCTTAGCAAAACCAAAGATATACAAACATATGGTTAGCCTTGGTCCACCGACATTCAAGATATAATGATATAATCAACACTTTGACATATGTGTATGTTTGTACATCAACTAGACGGTCTACATTTTAGAGTACATAGTAAGAAGAGACATGTGGCTAACACATACACACTAATAATAAGATTAAATGATGTCTTTAATAAATAACATTAAAAGAAGGACCAACAGTGAAATTAAATGATGTCTTTAAATTTCATATTTCACGTACCATTCTCGTGCTATTCCCATGCACTTAACATGTTTGCTCTGCTTACTGAACGAACCTTCCAACTAATTTTTCGGCTATGTCAACTCACCTTCTTAGTTCCCTCACCGCAATGAAACAATCAAATTGAGTTTGAATATTTGCACATAGACCATACCGTTACCATTTCCTACAATAAAGTCACAGCTTAAAGAACATCTTATAAATATCCCTGAGTTTCTTTAGTAAAAAAAAATATATCCCTGAGTTTCTATTTATTTTTTTGCTAAAAATTACCCTTTGAATAAGAGTTTTCGTAAAAAAAAAGGAATATTACAAGTTTTAAAATATAATATATAAAGATTTTATATTCAAGTGTGTTGATTATCTTACGTACCTCTAAAGAATAAAACATGTATACAGTTTCTTTTTGCTAATTTTTGGTGCATTAATTTAAAAGAGTGGCAAGAGTTAAAATTACATTTTAAACTTTACATAGCTTAAATAACCCCATGGTAAGAATCAAATTGGCCCAAATGGCAAACATGGTATACAATTATTGAGAGATTTTCTTAGAAAAAAGGTTTGAGCTTATATACATTTTAGTTAAATATCCATCTAAATTAAACAAGCAATTTAGAAATTTACAAACTTCCAATGTTCCACCATTGCTTTCTCTTTGGCCTTCTTCATCGTCACTACTCGCTACTGATCTCAATCAAACCTGCATATTTAGCTGGAGAACATGTTTCACTTAAGCCTAAACCCATGGCTGGATTAGGGCACATCCAATTAAAACATTAGTTTTAGCCCTCAAAAATTTTACAGGTTTTTATATGGGCATAAGCCCCCAAATCATAAAAAAGGAAATTTCTATAAAAGTTCTTCAAAATGTTAAGAGTCCCAGTAATCTGAGATCCGGTGATGCTTAAACCTAACACCACCATTAGTGAACACATCAAACATATGAAGTAAACCACCTTCTGCATGTGTTGAAGTCTCTGAATCATACGCCAAATCTTTGATATCCTTTTCCACCTCTCTAGCTTCTTATGCAAAAACGAAACCGAAACGAAAAAGCCCTAAGAAATGGAAAAGAAAGAGCTATAAGAAATTAGAGAACGGAAATGGAACTAGTGTGTTATGAGAAAAGTGTATATGATAATTGATACAATTTGGTTCAGTTAAGTATATGCCTAGCTCTGGGCGTCATGGCTTGCGGTTCAGGTTACCCGGGTTAGAATATTCAGATATCCCATTTAATTTTTGGTTTAGTTTAGTTTCGTTTTTTTTTTTTTGAGTTTAGGAAAACAGGAACCATTTAGGTTTTCATAAATTCTGATCCGCTCTTAATTTCAGTTTTCTTTCGTTCCTTCGATTCTAGTCAATTTTTGAGTTTGGGATAATGTGCCCAAGACTCTGTATAACTAACTATTCAAAAAATCATATACTCCCTCTATTTTTTATTGTAGGTAGTTTTAGCAAAAAAAAAAATTGTTTCAAATATAAGTAGTTTATATATTTCAATGCACTTTTTCATTTATTGGATATTGTATGACCAATAAAATAATGTTAAGTTTTTTATAATTGATTGAATTAATTGATTAAATGAATTTTTTCTTCAAAATAACAAATTTTTAAATATTTGTAATTTTAGACAAAATTACTTACAATTAAAAACAACATAGGAGTATCTTTTATCCCCAAAGTCAATTACTACTTCACTCCATTCTTCCATCTACAATCATTATGAGTTTCTAGCCCAAGGTCAAGCGGCCCAAGCCCAAACATTATGCTAAACGTTCATATATGCTTATATTGAAATTCAAAAGATTTGATGTGAAAATTCAAAAAGATCTAATAAAGGAAAGAGCATCGGGAGCCAAAACCTTTAATTTGAATTTTGAAACAAAGACCGTTGGGAGTTTAATTTATATAATCCCACAAAATATCTACAGAGGCTCTCACCCTAATCACAGTCTCTCCAAAACATCGAAACCTCCTTCTCCGAATCAGACATGGCCACCACCATCGCAGATCCAGCTCCGACGAAGAAATCAAGGAACAGCAGAAAGGCGTTGAAGCAGAAGAACGAGATCGTGACGGAGACTCCGTCATCTCCTGTCTCTGTCTCTGCCGCCAAGGGGAAGTCGTTCGAGAAAGATTTGTTGGAGATGCAGATGATGCTGGAGAAGATGAAGATCGAGAAGGATAAGACGGAGGAGTTGCTTAAGGAGAAGGACGAGATTCTGAGGAAGAAGGAGGAGGAGCTTGTGACGAGAGACGCTGAGCAGGAGAAGCTCAAGACGGAGCTGAAGAAGCTTCAGAAGATGAAGGAGTTCAAACCTAACATGGTATACTGATCTATACATCTAGATCTAGCTTTAGGTTTTGTGATTAGATCTTGATTCTGCATATACGATTGAACATTTTGAGATCTGAGCTTGAGATTTGATAGAATGATCCTCTTTAGGTTTGAGATTAGCATCAAACTCAGATTTACTGTGCTGTGATTATTGATTCAGGATTGTTCTGTGTTGCTCTTTCAGACGTTCGCTTGTGGCCAGTCTCTCACACAAGCTGAGCAAGAAAAGATGAACAAGAAGAAGAAGAAGGATTGTCCCGAGAGAAAGCGACCTTCGTCATCATACATCTTGTGGTGTAAAGAGCAATGGAATGAAGTCAAGAAGGAGAACCCTGAAGCTGACTTCAAGGAGACGTCGAACATTCTTGGCGCTAAATGGAAGTCTCTTAGTGCGGAGGAGAAGAAACCTTACGAGGAGAAGTACCAGGTTGAGAGGGAAGCTTACCTCCAGGTTATTGCTAAGGAGAAGCGCGAGAGAGAGGCAATAAAGCTTCTGGATGATGAGCAGAAGCAGAAGACTGCAATGGATTTGCTTGATCAGTATCTTCAGTTTGTGCAGGAAGGTGAACATGATAACAAGAAGAAGAGCAAGTAAGCACACACAGATCACGTTCTGAATAAATTAATCAATTAATGATCTTCGATGGTTGAACTGATTAGAGATGTTGTTTTGTTTGCAGGAAGCAGAAGGATCCTCTGAAGCCAAAGCATCCCATATCTGCCTTCCTGGTTTATGCTAACGAGAGGAGAGCTGCTTTACGTGAAGAGAACAAGAACGTTGTGGAGGTATATCTTCAGTACTTTAAGTCCATCTCTAGATCTACTTTTGTTAAATGTTGAAGATAACATATGGAGTGGTGGCTATAGGTCGCAAAGATGACCGGAGAAGAGTGGAAGAAGTTGTCAGATAAAGAAAAAGAACCGTTCGAAGAGGTCTGTTTTTTTCTTATGTATGCTTGCATTATACAGCTATATAAAAACTTGAGAGTGAATGATATGAGGTGTGATATTGAACAGGTGGCAAAGAAGAACAAGGAGACATACCTGCAAGCGATGGAGGAGTACAAGAGAACGAAGGAAGAAGAGGCCATGAGCCAGAAGAAAGAAGAAGATGAGCTCTTGAAACTCCATAAACAGGAAGCTCTCCAACTTCTTAAGAAGAAGGAGAAAACAGACAATCTGATCAAGGTTAACAACTCACTCACTCATACTTTTCCCTTCTTGACTTACCAAAATGAATTTAGAACTCAGAGACTAATGGGATAATGATAATGTATATTGCAGAAGAAGAAAGAGACAAAGAAGAAGAAGAACGAAAACGTTGACCCAAACAAACCCAAGAAGCCTGCTTCATCATTCTTTCTCTTCAGGTACGAACCAAAGCTTATGTGACTCAAGAGTATCCTTAGCTTTACTTTATCGAAGTTTCTAACTGTTTAAACAAAACTTGTTTCCACAGCAAAGATGCAAGGAAGGCTTTGACAGAAGAACGTCCAGGGACGAGCAACTCAACAGTTACAGCTCTAATCTCAGTGAAATGGAAGGTACGTTGATTCACAACTACGTTAATAAATCATTTGTTGGCTATAACATATATATATGTCGTCTAAGTAAAAGTACATTGCAGGAATTGGGTGAAGAAGAGAAGCAAAGTTACAACAACAAAGCAGCGAAGTTGATGGAAGCATACAAGAAGGAACTTGAAGATTACAACAAGAAGAGTGCTGCGGCTACGACCAGTAGCTAGAAAGCAAAAAAAAAAATCTCTAAAATTTGAAATAATGTTCAAGTCCTGTTGAACATATATGTGTCTTAAGCAGCCAGCTTTGTTAGTGATCTTATAAAACTCAGTGATTTCTATAAAATGAGTACCTAGTTTTATTCTCTATTACATTTTAATTTTGATAGTAGATAGACTCTTGTAAAAACGTTGGGAATGTTGTGTCGATCTGGGCCGTTGGATTGAGCCAATCAACAACATCGAAGATGGGAGAACTGAACTCGTCGTTGATGGTCCCGTAATCATAAAACGGAGGCGTGTTAGGGAACGAGAAGACGTTGTCAGCGTCGTCGAGTCCCTCGGTTCGAACCGTTAAGCTGGTTTTAAGACTCTCGAGAAGTTCGTTAGTGTTTTGAGCAGTGGTGGTTGGTTTAGGTCTTGTGTTTCGCTTCTCAGGCGAGGCTGGTGGAGGATGAGGAGGAGGAGCTGTCCCCTGCTGACAAGTGTGTGTCCCTCTGTATGTTAATTCGAAGACCGTTGGATCACTGTCCGATCTCTGGACTTGCTTCGTTGCCCAACAGTTCTGTGTGCTACGGTGTGTGCATCTGTAGTAACTCCTGCAGATCAAATCAAATCAAACAAATTAACATCATGATGATGGTAATGATGAATTGATGTTGATGATGTTAATGATGATGATGTTACCTGGGGAACTTGGCGCCAAGAATGTCTTTCTGACCGTACTTTCTCCAGCTAAAGACATCATCTTGAGGTCCTTCTAAGCCTCTTTCTGGGCTTATTCTCACTTTCTCTGTCCACTTTGGTAACATCTTCCTGTAATAAATTCAACAAATTTTCCAGATTAATTTATATAATTTAATTTTGTGAATTGTGATTTTTGCATTTTGGTAATTATCAGTTTACCTTTTCCTGGAATTGAAAATGTGATCTTGGCGATGACTTTCGCTGGAACCTCCTCCATCTTCTTCACTTCTCGGACTTCCGTTAATCGACGCCGGAGATTCAGGAAATCCGCCGGAATTCACCACCGGAGCTACAGCAACAGTTGCCGGAAAATGCTGTACGGGCGGCGAGGAAGACCAGTTTAACATGACAAGAACTTTCTCGTATGAAGAGACTATCTGATTCATGAGAATCTCGTTCGTCTCAGCCGTCCGACAAGAAGATGATGACGGCGACGGCAAAGATGCTTCACTAAGCCGTGTCTGAAGCTTCTTGGCCGCCTCCATTCCAAGACTGAGCTCGCTTTGCAGTGTCTTTTGCTCCCAAACTAACATAGCTTTGTTACCTTCCATTTTGAATATACGTCTCCCAAAATAGTATCTTTTTATTCAAAGAAAGAAATATAATGTGTATAAGTTAAAATTGGGTTCTAGAAATAATAAAGTTATATTATCTGAATTCTATGATGAGAGTAGATTGAGGAATCATATGATGAGAGAATGAAAGTGTTATAGGCTTGTGGAAAAACTGATGAGTGTTGGTTTGGAATATAAAGGCATTGGATTTGAATGTTTGAAATTTTGACCAAGGTGTGGACCGTACACATAGTTAATCTTTATAATATAATTTTTTTTTTTTAAGAAACAAAACTTTCAAAGTGAAGAAAAGTCTTTGGTATAAGGAAGTATAGGGCCAAAGTGTATCATATCTTTAAGTGGGATGGTGGTGGTAGCGAATGAGGTTGCATAACGAGGTCAAAGGCTGACCAATTCAACTTTGCAATTTTGTTAAATTAATAGTTATAATTAATTAAGTAAGTGATTTATTTAAATATAGTGGTTAACTAAATAATTTGCAACAATGTGATAAACAACTGTCGCTTTCAGTGTAGCCTTTCAAAACTGGGACTTTGTACATGTGATTGAGATTCTCTTTTATTTGTTTCCAATATATGTTAATGTTTGATTCTTTATTATTATACAACCAACAACCGTTGTTAACTATATCATATGTGATGTCAATAGTGTCAGCAATATTAGAAAATGTGCACATATGTATAATTGTATACTAGGTAAAAGTATCATAGCAAATGAATAGAAAGATGGTGTGGAAGAATTGGATTGAACAGTATTTGTTAACACTTTTTTTGTATATGTTTCTATTTATAGTGATGGACAAAATTATAAATATGGTTTCTCCATGTATATAGTTTTATGTATAAATTTTGCAAACATAGATAAATAAATAATAACAAATAATATTTCTAACAATTTTGAATTATATGTTTTCAAATTTGAACTTTTATAATTTTATTTTGTGAAAAAATATCAGCTTTTTTTGTTTTTTAAATTTTCTTTTTGAAATTCGAAAATGCTTTTTGAAACTATTTTTAAAAAATCTATTTTAAATTTTTTAATATATATTTATTTATCTTGTAAAATTTAAACTCCATTTTTTAACTATAAAGCCTAAATCTATATTAATTAATTCTAGGGGTATACATATATACCTCTTTTAATCATTTTCTACCTTAATAATTTTTTTGTGGAAAAAAAAACTAAAATGTGTTATACTAGAGAATTTTTTTTTAAAAAAATAGTATAAATGATTGTTTTAAAACGAAATGAGTAATCAAGTGTTAACTCAATTTTACTTTATATTTGTGTTTGGCAAATTTTGTTTAAATAGCGTAAGATAAGGTCTAGAATATATGGTAACATGTGTTATATATTCTACTAATAACAGTCATCTAATTTTGTGACAGTAGAAGAGTATGATAAGGTCTTTGCTGACCAAGTCCACCGTAAAGCGATCTCAAATAGTCAGATTGATATTCGAACATTCATTTTGCTGATTGGTACTTTCTAACTTTATTTGCCATTTCTAATGTATTTGGACCATTTGTATGTCATAACTTAGAAGTATTACTATTTCTTATTATTATTTTTTTGTAGAGCAACATAGATTATACCAATTTTAATTTGAATGGAGATTCAGTGATGACCTAATACAATCTTGTTTTCTTACTAAAAATGATTCAGACAAACACATAAAGTCATTTATGCGACTTCAAAGGACAAGGAGTCGCTGGCATTGGAGTTCAAATCTGATGCACTTCTTTTCCAAACACATTATATTACAGTTTAACTAATAGAAACACCAATATCAAAACTATATTGTTCTATGCAAAATATAGTTTTTGTCGACCACACATAATTGTTTACAGTAAAATAATGACATTATCGTTTTACTATAAGAAGAAACGTTGTTAACGTAGGAAAAACGTAACAGGCTAACAAGGTATCATCAACATATTTTATTAATTGACAAAAAGATTTCTGAAGGAAGGATATGCAGAAATTTTCAAAGGGACAGGGATGAGTCAAGAGATTGGACCGACGACATTTCAAACCTCTCTCCGCGTGGATTTCCGCTTTCAATTATTTTTATTATTTGAATATTTTCTTTTCTTTATTTTGTTTTTGTTAAAAGGACAAAAAAGAATAAAGATGAAAAGGGAAAGTATTACTATGAGATTATTTTATATGACTCTTTCAACACTTGAAATGACTGTTATGGCGTCACTCTCCTTGCGTCATTTATTATCGTTATTCGTTCTGATCTTCTAGACAATATACAATAGACAATAGACAATACTTTTCTTTTTTAACGAAAATAGACAATACCACTTCTCATTTTCTTCTACTCAGCTAGTTCAGCTTATTAATTCGCTATATCGATTTAAATTCTACAGTTATTTTGCGATTAACTGATCCCTGTAAATTTCTAACAAATTTTTAGTTTACGAAGTAGCTTATATAGGCTCTAGTACATATGAAGGTTTCAAATAGAAAGTTAGAATTGATTATAAGTAATATATAAGATAGATATGTCAATTTATTTATCATCAATTAATTTTATGTTAGAAGCTCATCTAATTTAACATTGTATCAGAGTCCGATCCAAACAATTCAATTCGATCTATTATCGATTTAACCCAAAATCGGTCCATCAATCCTTATCCAAACATTCAAAGATTGACGTTCAAAGAGTCATCATCTCGAATGAACATATAAGAACAAAAATCTCACATTAAAAGTTAAAAAAATCCTAAATGATATATAAGATATACATGTCATTCAACTTATCATCAATTAGTATTAGATTGAAATCTCATTTATCTAACTTATCACTCAACCAATTTACTTGCCAAATGAATTTAAACCGTTACTATAAATCATCCAATTTGAGTAAAAATGAATCAGCTCACATAAATACTGACTCAATTTGACATCCTAACTTTATAGTTCTTCTGCTTCAGAATAATTCATACTACTACAAAAAGTACATTGTAGTTGTTAAAAAATCTGCTTTGCTAAACTTTACGGCATCAACTATCGCATTTATTTCCAATCAAACGTAGCAATATCTTCTTCTTTTGTTTGTGTGTGGTGGGTGTGTCTCAACGCTACGCAGCAGTATTTAATTTGGAATTCATACTTCTATAAGAATTAAATAATTTATTACAGTGTACTCGAGAGTTAACTATTGTAATGCCAACAAAATAGTAGCCAACTTGTGAATTGGACTCGTTCAAAAAGAGCAATAAAGCAGGAAAAGGCCAAACATAACAGAAAAAAAATCATGTTTAGAAAAGACATCACGCGGCTTTCGATTCGTTTAGAGGTAGTCAAATAATCAATGCGACACTTTCACACTTGGAATAAAAATATAATAATATTGTTCTGCCATCGCAAATTCACCGTTTAATTTGGAGATATTACAAAGATTTAACAATGCATGACCTTCAATCTTTATATATTTAAAAGAGGTTTAGACAGGGAAGAAAAGTGAAGTATTAATTTTTCCATCGATATAATTCTTATTCTATGATTCTCAAATATTTTGTTACTGTACATTTGTATAGTCCCCTCTCATGTAGTTTACGAGCTATACTAATCAAGTAAAAGTAACACACTCGTCTTCCACGTTGATGCGACCGGTGTGGGATAAGAAACTGAAGTTGCTTGTGGGCTCCTGTGAGGATTGGATCAGCATGGCTATGATTGAAGCCCATATTTAATTTTACTTGGCCCAAAAATAAGATGTACGAAAATGAAAGTTTGACCACACACCATGTAGATTGTAACTATATGTTATATCCGCATGATTATCGATAAAACTATTTACTCTTTCGGTGACTAATAATATATCAGGGGACGCCTATGTATTTTATTGGATCACAATGGAAGCAAAAAATAAGCAAACATTTGGGATTGACATTTCATTTGCATCGATTAATACAATTATATAACCTTTTCTCACCCTTCAATTCTCAGAGCATGTTTATTGAGGTCTCTTAGGACGAGTCTCTTAGTTTTTAAATAAAAAAGTTAAGAGACGTCTCTTAAATCTTTTATTTAAGAAAAGTTTCTTAATTTTTTAGTTAAAAGGTAAGAGACCGTCTTTTAAATCCCGCTAAGAGACCATCGTTAAAGACTTTCAATAAACATGCTCTCATAATTCAAAATCTCAAATTTCATAATTTATTCAAGAGATTACTAGTCTGCTACTACTCTACCATGTTACGTCCGATATCACTATCATTATTATTCCTCATTCTTTTAATAAAAGAATTTAGAAATGTTTTAGTAGAAAATAATAATTTAGAAATGACATTTCCTTTTCTTTTTTTCTTTCTTAACTCGACACAATTAGTTTAATTTTCTTCGTTCTTTTCCACCGTATAAACCCCATCGGCTGATCTTAGCACTTCGGCCTGATAAATAATAGCACAACAAAAGAAAACAAACAACATCAAACTATAAACAAACTGATCAATTATATATTTATAAATGCATAGGAACCATCTTCATATACATGAACATGGTATATGTACGCATATATATATGCATGTATTGATTACCTGTTGCTTGGTGATCTCAACACCAAAACCATGAACAACGACAAGAGAGACAGTCCTAATATAAGAGCCAGGCCCAAGACTACTTTCAAGAATCTCCTCATGTCTCTTTTCTAGGTACCTATCCAAGTCTTCTTCTCCTTTCCTTGTCCTACATAAACATTCAATTTAAGTCTCTCACTCTATATGAACATAGTTAACCTACACATGTAGTTACGTGTATTATACAAACACACTAAACTAAACAACATGGCTAGTTATAACGGATTATCTACTTACCGGATATCTTTAAGACGCTCATACTCAGTATCCCTTTTTAAAAACACATAATAGAGTTCTTTGCTCGAACTTGTCATTTTTGTTTTCGTATTGCAAATCTTTTGACTTACTGATTTTGGTTCTTCTCACTTCCAATTTATAGGGGCCGGGAAAGTTGATCACGTTGGTAATTTTTAATTGTGAACTAAAGAGTATTATAATATCTATTCTAAGCAGTTTGACTTATGTAATCAAAATTAGTTTTGACTTAATCTACCAATCAAACATATTCAAATCAAATAAATCTAGTCAATGAACATAAGATGCGTTCTAATTATTCGTGACTGGCTTTGTTTTTCTTTTCCACAAAATACCATTTTCAATCATTGACCATGAAGGTTTCACGGAAGTAAACTAAAAAGAATCAACAACAGTACTAACTATAAGTTTTGTTAATCATAATATTTACATTTTATTTGTCTAATACTATATACACGACCGAAACTGTATTCAGCTATCAATATAACGTGAAAACCACATTAGTAATATAAACAACTATACTATAAACTCCGGGTATATATATGATGGATCTTTACACCTACAAATCCTTTTATAGATTATATCAAGAAAAACTTTAGCAACAAAACCAGATTTTACTAGATAAACATAAACTTACTCATTCAACTTTTTATTTTTAAATTTGGATCCATTATATAATTTAATATTATGAGTTTAAATACAAACATATATATATTAATGTCGATGAACTGCAAATTCGTGATTATTTATGTTTAAAAACGAATAAAGGAGGAAAAACTTGCTCAGAAAGTGGAAGAACACGAATAAGATCCGCCAGTCGTTCTCAGCTCCGAACAAGGCCAAGGACTGACCTTTAGCGAAGTTCCAATAACATCGGAACACTTCCACGT
Organism: Sinapis alba; assembly: GCA_012274485.2. Classification (NCBI taxonomy): domain Eukaryota; kingdom Viridiplantae; phylum Streptophyta; class Magnoliopsida; order Brassicales; family Brassicaceae; genus Sinapis; species Sinapis alba. The sequence continues at coordinate 3,325 of MU108611.1, read as the reverse complement.
CCGGTACGTATTGAAGCTTCCATGTATATTAATCTCACTCAGACATATCCCTAAAACATTTATGTTAGACAAAGTTATATAAAGAAATAATCATATATGATCGATATGGTAAAATACTAAAAAAAATAATATAATACTTTACCTGTAAAAGGTGAATCCTTAAGTCCTTGAATGGATCCAGCGTGTTGAACGTTAACTCCCCAAACGTTATTGATATGTATTCCTTCAACGAGTGGAAGAGCGTTTGGGTTATAATACGCGTCAGGGTGATCTCCCGTGTCACCAGCGATCTTGATCCCGTACCTTGCGTTTTCGACATAAACGTTGGAGATTTTGATGTTTTTGATGTATCCTCCACGACCAATGTTTGTCTTGATGTTGACTCCAACGCCCATGTTGGAGAGACTGATGTGTTCTGCTACAATGTTCTTGATACCTCCTGATGTTTCACTTCCTATAGCGATACCTGCGAAAGGGGTGGATCCTGTGATGCGACGGATAGTTATGTTTGAGCTTGGACGGCCAAAAGCGATTCCGTACTCGTCCCAACCGCTTTTTATGGCGACAAGGTCGTCTCCTGTTGAGATGTAGGAGTCTTCTATGCAAACGTTGGAGCTGGAATCTATCAACAAAATTTAGAAGACATCTATGATTCAGACAAGAGTTTTGTGACAAGAATGCTAGGCCTGCCAGACATTTACATAGAATCTAATATATTTTTTAAATAATTTGGGAGCAATGTCTAGTTCTAATCCAGTAACCAATCTTGTAGTAACCTAATACATTTACATGGAACCTAATATATTTTTTAAATAACCTCTAAAAGTTTTAGGAGCTAAGACCAATGTTTCATTGGATTATGTCCAGATCCGGGTACAAAGTTATATTGTTTAGCATGGAATAGCTACAATGCACACAAAACATGTTTCAAGTTCTTAGGTAGACATGTTTGATATGTATATCTAACTCAGTAACCAATCTAGTAGTCTATTGTTGATTAAAAAAAGAGAGTTTAGGGTTATACAAAACCTGGATCGATTCCATCAGTGTTGGGCGAATCTTGTGGAGCTAAGATGGTAACGTGATGGATGACAACATCGCTGCTCCACAGATTAGAACGAAAAACAAAGTCAATATATACCAGAAGCGCAGAGGAAGATATATATTTATGTTTGGTAAATCTAAAAGGTAGTAACTAGCTAAATATACCTGCAATACACAGGATGAATGTTCCAGAAGGGTGAATTCTGGAAAACAACATTGGAGATTATGATCTCCTTAGAGTTTTTGAGCTCGATTAGATTCGGTCTAGTGAACTTTAGAGTTCTACTGCGCCACATGTTCCACCACACTTCTCCTTGACCGTCTACTGTCCCGTTTTCTCCTGTGGGTATTTATATATAAAACATTGCAATGTTATGTCAAAAAGTGTTACACTACTCAGGTGTGTATTATATATATATATATATATAAATGAAAGCATAAGAGGGGGTCCAAACTCACCAGTGATGACTACGTCACGAAGGCCATCACCATGAATAAAGCTCATATACCGTGCTCCTGGTAACTCCCTCCCTCTTCCATAAGATGGCAAAGGATCAATCAATGGCCAGTTCCGTGTATCCTGAAGTTAACACACACATAACAAAAGGTCACAACTCACAAGACAATTCACAAGGGACGCATTCTGCAATTCTTTTAAACTTATATTAGTGATCAGTGATCACCAATAAAAATATTAATCCTAGTCAGAATAAAGTAGGCTTGAAGTTGAGTTGTCCAAATTATGTCTCAGGCCAAACGAAATGACCGTGACTAAAAGTATACGCACAAGCTGGGTCATAAGAGACACTGACACATTAACATATAGTTCAATGACAAGTACTAGTTTTTCTTGTTTTTACACACTTGAAGACAAAACCAATCAGAGAATATAATTATAGAAACTGAATGCTAACGTATATGGCAGCATCCTACCCTGCGTCTGAGACTCCCACTAAACGACGATGGAAACCGGAACTGTCCACACTCCAAACGTCAAAAACACACTAACCAAGATTTCACTACTTTTATAGCTAGGATTTTTTAATATTTGTTTTATATGATGAGTAACTATATACTAGTAGAGAATTTTATAACCAAATTTTTTGACAAAATAGGATAACGCGAAGGACAAAAAAATGCCAGCTATCTCTGGGGTCAGCTATTGAAACATAGACATAAAAGCAGTGCTCCCACATGCATACAATAACGTTTTAGCCCCGACGGTCCCATGATACTCGAACCTACCAATACCCCACTCCCATACCCTAAACTAGTTATTAATTACTCCCTCCGTTTCATATTACTTGTCGTTGTAGGGAAAAATTTTCGTTTCAAAATAAGTGTCGTTTTAGAGTTTCAATGCAAAATTCATTAATAAGATTCATAGGTAATTGTGTTTTTATTTTTCTATTGGTTGAAATATTGTTAGGTGTATAGGTAATTGTGTTTTTATTTTGGAAATATACAAAATTATATGTTTTCTTAATATGTGTGAAAAAACCTAGAACGACAAGTAATATGAAACGGAGGGAGTAATACACGTAAATGGTTCCCCACATCTTCTTGTTTCTTTTAATAATTATTATTATTACAAACAGCTTAATTAGAAAGATGAAAACATCTTTTCTAGCAGCTGATCACACACTACTACTGACTACTGATCAGTGTCGATATTACCGAATTCAATTTTTTAGAAAATATACCTGAACAGCTTTAAGTACAGCGCCTTTAGCCAAGAAGAGAGTCATATGGCTGGTGAGATTGAAGCTCTCTGTGAGAAACACTCCGGGAGGTATATACAGAAGCGTGCCTCCTCTCCTCTTAAGGTGCTTTATCCTATATATCGCCTCCTTAAACGCTTTCGTGTTCACTGTCCTTCCGTCTCCCACGCCGCCAAACTCTGTTATCGATATCTTATCGTTTCGGTTCCGTAACGGAACTATTCCGGAGCATGTCGCCTCCGAATCTCCTAACGCCGCGGTGAAGTATGAGACGAGAAGAATGGAAACGGAGAACCGCCACATTGTTGATGAAAGAGATAGAGTCAAGTCTGAAGAATAGAGAGTAGATGTCTTTCTTTCCTTTAGTAGTTACATTTATTTAATGAGCAATAATAGAAGCGCGCAATGAATAATAACGTGTGTGAAAGTTTGTGCGTAAGCGACAACGTTTAGTGGAAGCAAAGCACGTGCCAGCACACGTGTATCAATGGCCCAATACGAGCTACTGTGTTTTTTATTTGGGTCATATATCTGTAAATCACCGGCCCAATAAAGATCCT
>MU108610.1:0-25136 GCA_012274485.2 Sinapis alba | reverse complement strand
TAAACTTCCGGTTCACTCGTCCAGCTTTCCTTTACCGTTTTCCTTCTGCCGATGATCAAGTACTCGTACCACGACTTACTTAACCATCCCTTTGGACCATGATACACCTGATTTCAGGTTTAACGACCTGACTTGGTGCATTCCTATGTACCATGGTCCGTCCCACGGTCCTATCGAGGATCGGGGACATGACAAATCCTTTGTCCTTCGAGGCACTACGGATGGCTGATCGTATCAGCCTATCAGTACATATCGGTTATTTTCATGTACTGATGGGACCAGTCCGGACAGTCCATGGTCCGTTGAGTTAACTCATTCCATACAATACGGATAACACTGATCATATCAGCCTATCAGTACGTGTGGGTCGATTTTTCATGGCCTGATGGACCAGTCTGGACAGTCATTGGTCCTTCCAGGCAGTACGGATGGCTGATCGTATCAGCCTATCAGGACGTATGGGTCATTTTTTATGTACTGAAGGGACTTGTCCAGACTGTCCATGGTCCGTTGAGTTAAATCCTTTCATTCAGTACGAGATAAGGCTGATCATATCAACATATCAGTATGTATGGGTCGGTTTTACATGGTCTGATAGACCAGTCTGGACAGTCCTTTGTCCTTCCATGCAGAACATGTGGCTGATCGTATCAGCCTTAGTACGAATGGGTCATTTTTCATGTACTGATGGGACCAGTCCGCACAGTCCATGGTCCGTTGAGTTAAATTCTTCCGTTCACTACGAATAAGGCTGATCATATCAGTTTATCAGTACGTATGGCTAGGTTCTTTATGGCCTGATGGACAAGTCTTAAGAGTCCTTGGTCCTTCCAGGCAGTACAAATGGCTGATCGTATCAGCCTATCAGTACGTTTGGGTCATTTTTCATGTACTGATGGGACCAGTCCAGACAGACCATGGTCCGTTGAGTTAAATCCTTCAAGTCAGTACAGATAAGGCTGATAATATAAGCCTATCAGTACGTACGGGTTCATTTTGCATGGCCTGCTGGACCAGTCTGGACAGTCCTAGGTCCGTCCGGGTAGTACGGCTGGCTGATCGTATAAGCCTATCAGTACGTATGGGTCATTTTTCATGTAGTGATGGGACCAGTCCGCACAGTCCATGGTCCGTTGAGTTAAATCCTTCCATTCAGTACGGATAAGGCTGATCATATCAGCCTATCAGTACATATGGGTCTATTTTGGATGGCCTGATGGACCAGCTGGGCAATCCTTGGTCCTTCCAGGCAGTACGGATGGCTGATCGTATCAGCCTATCAGTATGTATGGGTCATTTTCATGTATTGATGGGACCAGTCCGGACAGCCCGTGGTCCATTAAGCTAAATCCTTCCATTCAATATGAATAAGGCAGATCATATCAGCCTATCAGTACGTATGAGTCAATTTTTCATGGCCTGATGGACCCGTCTGGACAGTCCTTGGTCTATCCAGGCAGTACGGATGGCTGATCGTATCAGCCTATCAATACGTATGGGTAATTTTTCATGTACTGATGGGACCAGGCCAGACAGTACATGGTCCATTGAGTTAAATCCTTCCACTCGGTACAAATAAGGCTGATCATATCAGCCTATGAGTCTGTATGGGTCTGTTTTTCATGGCCTGATGGACGAGTCCGGACAGACCATGGTCCGTTAAGTTAAATCCTTCAATTCAGTACAGATAAGGCTGATCATATCAGCCTTTCAGTACGTACGGGTTGATTTTGCATGGCTGATGGACCATTCTCGACATTCCTTGGTCCTTCCAGGCAGTATGGATGGTTGATCGTATCAGCCTATCAGTACGTATGGGTCAATTTTCATGTACTGATGGGACCTGTCCAGACAGACCATGGTCCGTTGAGTTATATCCTTTGATTCAGTACAAATAAGGCTGATCGTATCAGCCTATCAGTACGTACATGATGATTTTGCATGGCCTGATGGACCAGTCTGGACAGTCCTGGGTCCTTCCAGGCAGTACGGATGGCTGATCGTATAAGCCTATCAGTACGTATGGGTCATTTTTTTTGTACTAATGGGACCAGTCTGGACAGTCCATGGTTCGTTGACTTAAATACTTCCATTCAGTACGGATGAGGCTGATCATATAAGCCTATCAGTACGTATGGGTCTTTTTTGCATGGCCTGATGGACCAGTTGGGCAATCCTTGGTCCTTCCAGGCACTACGGATGGTTGATCGTATCAGCCTATCAGTACGTATGGGTTATTTTCATGTACTGATGGGACCAGTCCGGACAGTCCATGGTCCGTTGAGTTAAATCCTTCCATACAATACGGATAAGGCTGATCATATCAGCCTATCAGTACGTGTGGGTCGATTTGTCATGGCCTGATGGACCAGTGTGGACAGTCATTGGTCCTTCCAGGCAGTACGGATGGCTGATCGTATCAGCCTATCAGTATGTATGGGTCATTTTTATGTACTGATGGGACCAGTCTGGACAGTCCATGGTCCATTGAGTTAAATCCTTCCACTCAGTACAAATAAGGCTGATCATATCAGCCTATCAGTTCGTATGGGTCTATTTTTCATGGCCTGATGGGCCAGTCTGGACAGTCCTTGGTCCTTCGAGGCAATACGGATGGCTGATTGTATCAGCCTATCAGTATGTATGGGCCATTTTTCATGCACTGACGGGACCAGTCCGGACGGTTCATGGTCCATTGAGTTAAATCCTTCTATTCAGTACAGATAAGGCTGATCGTATGGGTGTATTTTGCATGGCCTGATGGACCAATCTGGACAATTCTTGGTCCTTGCAGGCAGTACGGATGGCTGATCATATCACCCTATCAGTACGTATAGGTCATTTTCATGTACTGATGGGACCAGTCCGGACAGTCTGTGGTCCAATAAGTTAAATCCTTCCATTCAATATGGATAAGGCTGATCATATCAGACTATCAGTATGTATGGCTCGATTTTTCATGGCCTGATGGACCCGTCTGGACTGTCCTTGGTCTATCCACGCAGTACGGATGGCTGATCGTATCAGCCTATCAGTATGTATGGGTAATTTTTCATGTACTGATGGAACCAGGCCAGACAGTCCATGGTCCATTGAGTTAATTCCTTCCACTCAGTACAGATAAGGCTGATCATATCAGCCTATCAGTCCGTATGGGTCTATTTTTCATGGCCTAATGGACCAGTCTAGACATACTTGGTCCTTCCAAGCAGTACGGATGGCTGATCGTATAAGCCTATCAGTACATATGGGTCTTTTTTATGTACTGATGGGACTAGTCCGGACAGTCCATGGTCCGTTGAGTTAAATCCTTCCATTCAGTACATGATAAGGATGATCATATCAGCATATCAGTACGTATGGGTTGGTTTTTCATTGCTTGTTAGACAAGTCTGGACAGTCCTTGGTCCTTCCAGGCAGAACATATGGCTGATCGTATCAGCCTCAATACGCATGGGTCATTTTTCATGTAGTGATGGGACCAGTCCGCACAGTCCATGGTCCGTTGAGTTAAATCCTTCCATTCAGTACGTATAAGGCTTATCATATCAGCCTATCAGTACGTATGGGTCTATTTTGCATGGCCTGATGGACCAGTCTAGGCAATCCTTGGTCCTTCCAGGCAGTACGAATGGCTGATCGTATCAGCCTATCAGTACGTATGGGTCATTTTCATGTACTGATGGGACCAGTCCGGACAGCCCGTGGTCCATTAAGTTAAATCCTTCCATTCAATATGGATAAGGCAGATCATATCAGCCTATCAGTATGTATGGGTCGATTTTTCATGGCCTGATGGAACCGTCTGGACTGTCCTTGGTCTATCCACGCTGTACGGATGGCTGATCGTATCAGCCTATCAGTATGTATGAGTAATTTTTCATGTACTGATGGGACCAGGCCAGACAGTCCATGGTCCATTGAGTTAATTCCTTCCACTCAGTACAGATAAGGCTGATCATATTAGCCTATCAGTCCGTATGAGTCTATTTTTCAAGGCCTGATGGACCAGTCTACACAATCCTTGGTCCTTCCAGGCAGTATGGATGGCTGATCGTATAATCCTATCAGTACATATGGGTCTTTTTAATGTACTGATTGGACTAGTCCGGACAGTCCATGGTCCGTTGAGTTAAATCCTTCCATTCAGTACAGGATAAGGCTGATCGTATCAGCCTATCAGTACGTACGGGTTGATTTTGCATGGCCTGATGGACCAGTCTAGACAGTCCTTGGTCCTTCCAGGCAGTACGGATGGCTGATCGTATAAGCCTATCATCACATATGGGTCATTTTTTATGTACTAATGGGACCAGTCTGGACTGTCCATGGTCTGTTGAGTTAAATCCTTTCATTCAGTACAAATAAGGCTCATCATATCAGCCTATCAGTCCGTATGCGTCTATTTTTCATGGCTTGATGGACCAGTCTGGACAGTCCTTAGTCCTTCCAGGCAGAACGGATTGCTGATCGTATCAGCCTATCAGTATGTATGGGTCATTTTCATGTACTGATGGGACCAGTCCGCACAGTCCATGGTCCGTTGAGTTAAATCTTTCTATTCAGTACGGATATGGCTGATCATATAAGTCTATCAGTACGTATGGGTGTATTTTGCATGGCCTGATGGACCAGTCTAGGCAATCCTTGGTCCTTCCAGGCAGTACGGATGGCTGATCGTATCAGGCTATCAGTATGTATGGGTTATTTTCATGTACTCATGGGACCAGTCCTGACAGTCCATGGTCCGTTGAGTTAAATCCTTCCATACAATACGGATAAGGCTGATCATATCAACCTTTCAGTATGTGTGGGTCAATTTTTTATGCCCTGATGGACTAGTCTGGACAGTCCTTGGTCCTTCCAGGCATTACGGATTGCTGATCATATCAGCCTATCAGTATGTATGGGTCATTTTCATGTAATGATGGGACCATTCCGCACAGTCCATGGTCAGTTGAGTTAAATCCTTCAATTCAGTACGGATAAGGCTGATCATATCAGCCTATCAGTACGTATGGGTCTATTTTACATGGCCTGATGGACCAGTCTAGGCAGTCCTTGGTCCTTACAGGCAGTACGGATGGCTGATCGTATCAGCCTATCAGTACGTATGGGCTATTTTCATGTACTGATGGGACCAGTCCATGGTCCGTTGAGTTAAATCCTTCCAAACAATACGGATAAGGCTCATCATATCAGCCTATCAGTACGTGTGGGTTGATTTTTCATGGCCTGATGGACCAGTATGGACAGTCATTGGTCCTTCCAGGCAGTACGGATGGCTCATCGTATCAGCCTATCAGTACATATGGGTCATTTTTTATGTACTGATGGGACAAGTCTCGACTGTCCATGGTCCGTTGAGTTAAATCCTTCCATTCAGTACAGATAAGGCTGATCATATCAGCCTATCAGTACGTATGGGTCAATTTTTCATGGCCTGATGGACCAGTCTGGACAGTCATTGGTCCTTCCAGGAAGTACGGATGGCTGATCGTATCAGCCTATCAGTACGTATGGGTCATTTTTTATGTACTGATGGGACCAGTCTGGACTGTCCATGGTCCGTTGAGTTAAATGATTCAATTCAGTACAGATAAGGCTGATCATATCAGCCTATCAGTACGTATGAGTCTATTTTGTATGGCCTGATGGACCAGTCTAGACAATCCTTGCTCCTTCCAGGCAGTACCGATGGCTGATCGTATCAGCCTATCAATAAATATGGGTTATTTTCATGTACTGATGGGACCAGTCCGGACAATCCATGGTCCGTTGAGTTAAATCATTCCATACAATACGGATAAGGCTGATCATATCAGCCTATCAGTACGTGTGCGAAAATTTTTCATGGCCTGATGGACCAGTCTGGACAGTCATTTGTCCTTCCAGGCAGTACGGATGGCTGATCGTATAAGCCTATCAGTACGTATGGGTCATTTTTTATGTACTGATGGGACCAGTCCGCACAGTCCATGGTCCATTAAGTTAAATCCTTTCATTCAGTACGGATAAGGCTGATCATATCAGCCTATCAGTACATATGGGTCTATTTTGGATGGCATGATGGACCAGCTGGGCAATCCTTGGTCCTTCCAGGCAGTACGGATGGCTGATCGTATCAGCCTATCAGTACGTATGGGTCACTTTTTCATGTACTGATGGGAGCAGTCGGGACAAACCATGGTCCGTTAAGTTAAATCCTTCAATTTAGTATAGATAAGGCTGATCATATCAGCCTATCAGTACTTACGGGTTGATTTTGCATGGCCTGATGGACCAGTCTGGACAGTCCTTGGTCCTTCCAGGCAGTACGGATGGTTGATCGTATCTACCTATCAGTACGTATGGGTCATTTTTTATGTACTAATGGGACAAGTCCGAACAGTCCATGGTCCATTGAGTTAAATCCTTCCATTCAGTACGGGATAAGGCTGATCATATCAGTATATCAGTACGTATGGGTTGGTTTTTCATGGCTTGATAGACAAGTCTGGGCAGTCCTTGGTCCTTCCAGGCAGAACATATGGCTGATCGTATCAGCCTCAATACGCATGGGTCATTTTTCGTGTACTGATGGGACCAGTCCACACAGTCCATGGTCCGTTGAGTTAAATCCTTCCATTCAGTACGTATAAGGCTGATCATATAAGACTATCAGTACGTATGGGTGTATTTTGCATGTCTTGATGGACCAGTCTAGGCAATCCTTGGTCCTTCCAGGCAGTACGGATGGCTGATCGTATCAGCCTATTAGGACATATGGGTTATTTTCATGTACTAATGGGACCAGTCCGGACAGTCCATGGTCCATTGAGTTAAATCCTTTCATACAATACGGATAAGGCTGATCATATAGGCCTATCAGTACGTGTGGGTCGATTTTTCATGGCCTTATGGACCAGTCTGGACAGTCATTGGTCCTTCCAGGCAGTACGGATTTCTGATCGTATCAGTACGTATGGGTCATTTTTTATGTACTGATGGGACAAGTCTGGACTGTCCATGGTCCGTTGACTTAAATCCTTCCATTCAGTAAATATAAGGCTGATCATATCAGCCTATCAGTACGTATGGGTCGATTTTTCATGGCCTGATTGACATGTCTAGACAGTCCTTGGTCCTTCAAAGCAGTACGGATGGCTGCTCGTGTCAGCCTATCAATACGTATGGGTCATTTTCATGTACAGATGGGACCACTCCACACAGTCCATGGTCCGTTGAGTTAAATCCTTCCATTCAGTACGGATAAGGCTGATCATATCAGCCTATCAGTACGTATGGGTCAATTTTTCATGGCATGATGGACCTGTCTATACAGTCCTTGGGTAATTTTTATGTACTGATGGGACCAGTCCAGATAGACCATGGTCCGTTGAGTTAAATCCTTCAATTCAGTACAGATAAAGCTGATAATATAAGCTTATCAGTACGTACGGTTGATTTTGCATGGCCAGATGGACTAGTCTGGACAGTCCTTGGTGCTTTTGGGTAGTACGGATGGCTGATCATATAAGCCTATCAGTACATATGGGTCATTTTTTATGTACTGATGGGACGAGTCCGGACTGTCCATGGTCCGTTAAGTTAAATCCTTCCATTCAGTACGGGATAAGGCTGATCATATCAACATATCAGTACGTATGGGTCGGATTTACATGGTCTGATAGACCAGTCTTGACATTCCTTTGTCCTTCCAGGCAGAACATATGGCTGATCGTATCAGCCTCAGTACGCATGGGTCATTTTTCATGTACTGATGGGACCAATCCGCACAGTCCATGGTCCGTTGAGTTAAATCCTTCCGTCCATTATGAATAAGGCTGATCATATCAGCTATCAGTATGTATGGCTAGTTTTTTTATGGCCTGATGGACAAGTCTGGACAGTCCTTGGTCCTTCCAGGCATTACGGATTGCTGATCATATCAGGCTATCAGTATGTATGGGTCATTTTCATGTAATGATGGGACCATTCCGCACAGTCCATGGTCAGTTGAGTTAAATCCTTCAATTCAGTACGGATAAGGCTGATCATATCAGCCTATCAGTACGTATGGGTCTATTTTACATGGGCTGATTGGTCCTTACATGCAGTACGGATGGCTGATCGTATCAGTCTATCAGTACGTATGGGCTATTTTCATGTACTGATGGGACAAGTCCGGACAGTCCATGGTCTGTTGAGTTAAATCCTTCCATACAATACGGATAAGGCTCATCATATCAGCCTATCAGTACGTGTGGGTTGATTTTTCTTGGCCTGATGGACCAGTATGGACAGTCATTGGTCCTTCCAGGCAGTACGGATGGCTCATCGTATCAGCCTATCAGTACGTATGGGTCATTTTTTATGTACTGATGGGACATCTCTCGACTGTCCATGGTCCGTTGAGTTAAACCCTTCCATTCAGTACAGATAAGGCTGATCATATCAGCCTATCAGTACGTATGGGTCAATTTTTCATGGCCTGATGGACCAGTCTGGACAGTCATTGGTCCTTCCAGGCAGTACGGATGGATGATCGTATCAGCCTATCAGTACGTATGGGTCATTTTTTATGTACTGATGGGACCAGTCTGGACTGTCCATGGTCCGTTGAGTTAAATGATTCAATTCAGTACAGATAAGGCTGATCATATCAGCCTATCAGTACGTATGAGTCTATTTTGCATGGCCTGATGGACCAGTCTAGGCAATCCTTGGTCTTTCCAGGCAGTAAGGATGGCTGATCGTATCAGCCTATCAATAAATATGGGTTATTTTCATGTACTGATGGGACCAGTCCGGACAATCCATGGTCCGTTGAGTTAAATCATTCCATACAATACGGATAAGGCTGATCATATCAGCCTATCAGTACGTGTGGGTCAATTTTTCATGTCCTGATGGACCAGTCTGGACAGTTATTTGTCCTTCCAGGCAGTACGGATGGCTGATCGTATAAGCCTNGTATCAGCCTATCAATAAATATGGGTTATTTTCATGTACTGATGGGACCAGTCCGGACAATCCATGGTCCGTTGAGTTAAATCATTCCATACAATACGGATAAGGCTGATCATATCAGCCTATCAGTACGTGTGGGTCAATTTTTCATGTCCTGATGGACCAGTCTGGACAGTTATTTGTCCTTCCAGGCAGTACGGATGGCTGATCGTATAAGCCTATCAGTACGTATGGGTCATTTTTTATGTACTGATGGGACCAGTCCGCACAGTCCATGGTCCGTTAAGTTAAATCCTTCCATTCAGTACGGATAAGGCTGATCATATCAGCCTATCAGTACGCATGGGTCCATTTTGGATGGCCTGATGGACCAGCTGGGCAATCCTTGGTCCTTCCAGGCAGTACGGATGGCTGATCGTATCAGCCTATCAGTACGTATGGGTAAGTTTTCATGTACTGATGGTACCAGGCCAGACTCTCCATGGTCCATTGAGTTAAATCCTTCCACTCAGTACAGATAAGGCTGATCATATCAGCCTATAAGTCTGTATGGGTCTGTTTTTCATGGCTTGATGGACCAGTCCGGACAGACCATGGTCCGTTAAGTTAAATCCTTCAATTCAGTACAAATAAGGCTGATTATATCAGCCTAGCAGTACGTACGGGTTGATATTGCATAGCCTGATGGCCCATTCTGGACAGTCCTTGGTCCTTCCAGGAAGTACGGATGGTTGATCGTATCAGCCTATCAGTACGTATGGGTCATTTTTCTTGTACTGATGGGACCTGTCCAGACAGATCATCGTCCGTTGAGTTAAATCCTTCGATTCAGTACAGATAAGGCTGATCGTATCAGCCTATCACTATGTACGGGTTGATTTTGCATGGCCTGATGGACCAGTATGGACAGTCATTGGTCCTTCCAGGCAGTACGGATGGCTGAATGTATAAGCCTATCAGTACGTATGGGTCATTTTTATGTACTAATGGGACCAGTCCGGACAGTCCATGGTTCGTTGAGTTAAATCCTTCCATTCAGTACGGGATAAGGCTGATCATATCAGCATATCAATACGTATGGGTTGGTTTTTCATGGCTTGATAAACAGTCTTTGGTCCTTTCAGGCAGAAGATATGGCTGATCGTATCAACCTCAATACGCATGGGTCATTTTTCATGTACTGATGGGACCAGTCCGCACAGTCCATAGTCTGTTGAGTTAAATGCTTCCATTCAGTACAGATAAGGCTGATCATATCAGCCTATCAGTACGTATGGGTCAATTTTTCATGACTTGATGGACCAGTTTAGGCAATCCTTGGTCCTTCCAGGCAGTTCGGATGGCTGATCGTATCAGCCTAGCAGTATGTACAGGTTATTTTCATGTACTGATGGGACCAGTCTGGACAGTCCATGGTCCGTTGAGTTAAATCCTTCAATACAATACGGATAAGGCTGATCATATAAGCCTATCAGTATGTATGGGTCGGTTTTACATGGTCTGATAGACCAGTCTGGACAGTCCTTTGTCCTTCCAGGCAGAACAAGTGGCTGATCGTATCAGCCTCAGTACGCATGGGTAATTTTTCATGTACAGATGGGACCAGTCCGCACAGTCCATGGTCCGTTGAGTTAAATCCTTCCATATAATACGGATAAGGCTGATCATATCAGCCTATCAGTACGTATGGCTAGGTTTTTTATGGCCTGATGGACAAGTATGGACAGTCCTTGGTCCTTCCAGGCAGTACAGATGGCTGATCATATCAGCCTATGAGTACCTTTGGGTCATTTTTCATGTACTGATGGGACCAGGCTAGACAGTCCATGGTCCGTTGAGTTAAATCCTTTCACTCAGTACAGATAAGGCTGATCATGTCAGCCTATCAGTCCGTATGCGTCTATTTTTCATGGCCTGATGGACCAGTCTTGACAGTCCTTGGTCCTTCAAGGCAGTACGGATTGCTGATCGTATCAGCCTATTAGTATGTATGGGTCATTTTCATGTACTAATGGGACCAGTCCAGACAGACTATGTTCCTCGAGTTAAATCCTTCAATTCAGTACAGATAAGGCTGATAATATAAGCCTATCAGTACGTACGGGTTCATTTTGCATGGCCTGCTGGACCAGTCTGGACAGTCCTTGGTCCGTCCGGGTAGTACGGATGGCTGATCGTATAAGCCTATCAGTACGTATGGGTAATTTTTTATGTACTGATGGGACCAGTCCGCACAGTCCATGGTCCGTTGAGTTAAATCCTTCCATTCAGTACGGATAAGGCTGATCATATCAGCCTATCAGTACATATGGGTCTATTTTGGATGGCCTGAGGGACCAGCTGGGCAATCCTTGGTCCTTCCAGGCAGTACGGATGGCTGATCGTATCAGCCTATCAGTACGTATGGGTCATTTTTATGTACTGATGGGACCAGTCCGGACAGCCCGTGGTATTAAGTTAAATCCTTCCATTCAATATGGATAAGGCTGATCATATCAGCCTATCAGTACATATTGAACGATTTTTTCTGGCCTGATGGACCCGTCTGAACAGTCCTTGGTCTATCCAGGCAGTACGGATGGTTGATCGTATCAGCCTATCAGTACATATGGGTCATTTTTTATGTACTGATGGGACCAGTCCGGACTGTCCATGGTCCGTTAAGTTAAATCCTTCCATTCAATACGGGATAAGGCTGATCATATCAACATATCAGTACGTATGGGTCGGATTTACATGGTCTGATAGACCAGTCTGGACATTCCTTTGTCCTTCCAGGCAGAACATATGGCTGATCGTATCAGCCTCAGTACGCATGGGTCATTTTTCATGTACTGATGGGACCAGTCCGCACAGTCCATGGTCCGTTGAGTTAAATCCTTCCATACAATACGGATAAGGCTTATTATATCAGCCTATCAGTACGAGTGGGTTGATTTTTCATGGCCTGATGGGACCAGTCCGGACAGACCATGGTCCGTTGAGTTAAATCCTTCAATTCAGTACAGATAAGAGTGATAATATAAGCCTATCAGTACGGGTTGATTTTGCATGGCCTGATGGACCAGTCTGGACAGTCCTTGGTGCTTCTGGGTAGTACGGATGGCTGATCGTATAAGCCTATCAGTACGTATGGGTCATTTTTTATGTACTGATGGGACCAGTCTGGACTGTCCATGGTCCGTTGAGTTAAATCCTTCGATTCAGTATGGGATAAGGCTTATCATATCAACCTATCAGTACGTATGGGTCGGGTTTACATGGTTTGATCATATCAACCTACCAGTCTGGACAGTCCTTTGTCCTTCCAAGCAGAACATATGGCTTATCGTAATAGCCTCAGTACGCATGGGTCATTTTTCATGTACTGATGGGACCAGTCCACTACGTATAAGGCTTATCATATCAGCCTATTAGTTAAATTCTTCCGTTCACTACGTATAAGGCTTATCATATCAGCCTATCAGTACGTATGGCAAGTTTTTTTATTGCCTGATGGACAAGTCTGGACAGTCCTTGGTCCTTCCAGGCATTATGGATTGCTGATCGTATCAGCCTATTAGTATGTATGGGTCATTTTCATGTAATGATGGGACCAGTCCGCACAGTCCATGGTCCGTTGAGTTAAATCCTTCCATTCAGGACGGATAAGGCTGATCATATCAGCCTATCAGTACGTATGGGTCTATTTTGCATGGCCGGATGGACCAGTCTAGGCTATCCTTGGTCCTTCCAGGCAGTACGGATGGCTGATCTTATCAGCCTATCTGTATGTATGGGGGGTTATTTTCATGTACTGATGGGACCCATCCGGACAGTCCATGGTCCATTGAGTTAAATCCTTCCATACAATACAGATAAGGCTGATCATATCAGCCTATCAGTACGTGTGGGTTGATTTTTAATGGCCTGATGGACCAGTCTAGACAGTCATTGGTCCTTCCAGGCAGTACGGATGGCTGATCTTATCAGCATATCAGTACGTATGGGTCATTTTTTATGTACTGATGGGACCAGTCTGGACTGTCCATGGTCTGTTGAGTTAAATCCTTCCATTAAGTACAGATAAGGCTGATCATATCAGCCTAATCTGTACGTATAAGTCTATTTTTCATGGCCTGATGGACCAGTCTAGGCAATCCTTGGTCCTTCCAGGTAGTACGGATGGCTGATCGTATCAGCCTATCAATACATATGGGTTATTTTCATGTACTGATGGGACCAGTCCGGATAGTCCATGGTCCGTTGAGTTAAATCCTTCCATACAATACGGATAAGGCTGATCATATCAGCCTATCAGTACATGTGGGTCGATTTTTCATGGCCTGATGGACCAGTCTGGACAGTCATTGGTCCTTCCAGGCAGTACGGATGGCTGATCGTATCAGCCTATCAGTACGTATGGGTCATTTTTTATGTACTGATGGGACCAGTCCGGACTGTCCATGGTCCGTTGAGTTAAATCCTTCCATTTAGTACGGGATAAGGCTGATCATATCAACATATCAGTACGTATGGGTCGGTTTTACATGGTCTGATAGACCAGTCTGGAGAGTCCTTTGTCCTTCCATGCAGAACATATGGCTGATCGTATCAGCCTCAGTACGCATGGGTCATTTTTAATGTACTGATGGGACCAGCTCACACAGTCCATGGTCCGTTGAGTTAAATTCTTCCGTTCACTACGAATAAGGCTGATTATATCAGCTTATCAGTACGTATGGCTAGGTTTTTTATGGCATGATGGACAAGTCTGAACAGTCCTTGGTCCTTCTAGGCAGTACAAATGGCTGATCGTATCATCCTATGAGTATGTTTGGGTCATTTTTCATGTACTGATTGGACCAGGTTAGAGGGTCCATGGTTTGTTGAGTTAAATCCTTTCACTCAGTACATATACGGCTGATCATATCAGCCTATCAGTCCGTATGCGTCTATTTTCATTGGCCTGATGGACCAGTCTGGACAGTCCTTGGTCCTTCCAGGCAGTACGGACTAATGATCGTATCAGCCTATCAGTATGTATGGGTTATTTTCATGTACTGATGGGACCAGTCCGCACAGTCCATGGTCCGTTGAGTTAAATCCTTCCAATCAGTACGGATAAGGCTGATCATATCAGCCTATCAGTACGTATGGGTCTATTTTGCATGGCATGATGGACCAGTCTAGACAGTCATTGGTCCTTCCAGGCAGTACGGATGGCTGATCGTATCAGGCTATCAGTATGCATGGGTTATTTTCATGTACTGATGGGACCAGTCCGGACAGTCCATGGTCCGTTGAGTTAAATCCTTCCATACAATACGGATAAGGCTGATCATATCAGCCTATCAGTACATGTGGGTCAATTTTTCATGGCCTGATGGACCAGTCTGAACAGTCATTGGTCCTTCCAGGCAGTACGGATGGCTGATCGTATCAGACAATCAGTACAAATGGGTCATTTTTAATGTACTGATGGGACCAGTCTGGACAGTCCATGGTCCGTTGAGTTAAATCCTTCCATTCAGTACATATAAGGCTGATCATATCAGCCTATCAGTACGTATGAGTCAAATTTTCATGGCCAGATGGACCCGTCTTGACAGTCCTTGGTCTTTCCAGGCAGTACGGATGGCTGATTGTATCAACCTATCAGTACATATGGGTCCTTTTTATGTACTGATGGGACCAGTCCGGACAGACCATGGTCCGTTGAGTTAAATCCTTCAATTCAGTACAAATAA
The DNA here is from genome assembly GCA_012274485.2 of Sinapis alba. NCBI lineage: Eukaryota > Viridiplantae > Streptophyta > Magnoliopsida > Brassicales > Brassicaceae > Sinapis > Sinapis alba. Next base: position 10,455 of record MU108610.1, on the reverse strand, counting down.
GGCTGATAATATAGGCCTATCATTACGTACGGGTTGATTTTGCATGGCCTGATGGTCCAGTCTGGACAGTCCTTGGTCTTTCCAGGTAGTACGGATGGCTGATCGTATAAGCCTATCAGTATGTATGGGTCATTTTTATGTACTGATGGGACCAATCCGGACTGTCCATGGTCCGTTGAGTTAAATCCTTCCATTCAGTATGGAATAAGGCTAGTCATATCAACATATCTGTAAGTATGGGTCGGTTTTACATGGTCTGATAGACCAGTCTGGACAGTCCTTTGTCCTTCCTGGCACAACATATGGCTGATCATATCAGCCTCAGTACACATGGGTAATTTTTCATGTACTGATGGGACCAGTCCGCACAGTCCATTGTGCGTTGAGTTAAATCCTTCCATACAATACAGAAAAGGCTAATCATATAAGCCTATCAGTACGTGAGGGTCTATTTTTCATGGCCTGATTGACCAGTCTAGACAGTCATTGGTCCTTCCAGGCAGTACGGATGGCTGATCGTATCAGCCTATCAGTACGTATGGGTCATTTTTTATGTACTGATGGGACCAGTCCGGACTGTCCATGGTCCGTTGAGTTAAATCCTTTCATTCAGTATGGGAAAAGGCTGATCATACCAACATATCAGTACGTATGGGTCGGTTTTACATGGTCTGATAGACCAGTCTGGACAGTTCTTTGTCCTTCCAGGCAGAACATGTGGCTGATCGTATCAGCCTCAGTACGCATGGGTTATTTTTCATGTACTGATGGGACCAGTCCGCACAGTCCATGGTCCGTTGAGTTAAATTCTTCCGTTCACTATGAATAAGGCTGATCATATCAGCCTATCAATACGTATGGCTAGGTTTTTTATGGCCTGATGGACAAGTCTGGACAGTCCTTGGTCCTTCCAGGCAGTACAGATGGCTGATCGTATCAGCCTATGAGTACGTTTGGGTCATTTTTCATGTACTGATGGGACCAGGCTAGACAGTCCATGGTCCACTGAGTTAAATCTTTCCACTCAGTACATATAAGGCTGATCATATCAGCCTATCAGTCCGTATGGGTCTGTTTTTAATGGCCTTATGAACCAGTCTGGACAGTCCTTGGTCCTTCCAGGCTGTACGGATGGCTGATCGTATCAGCCTATTAGTACGTATGGGTCATTTTTTCATGTACTGATGGGATCAGTCCAGACAGACCATGGTCTTTTAAGTTAAATCCTTCAATTCAATACATATAAGGCTGATCATATCAGCTTATCAGTACGTGCGGGTTGATTTTGCATGGCCTGATTGACCAGTCTGGACAGTCCTTGGTTTTTCCAGGCAGTACGGATGGCTGATCGTATAAGCCTATGAGTACATATGGGTCATTTTTTATGTACTAATGGGACCAGTCCGGACAGTCCATGGTCCGGTTAGTTAAATCCTTCCATTCAGTACGGGATAAGGCTGATCATATCAGCATATCAATACGTATGGGTTGGTTTTTCATGGCTTGATAGACAAGTCTGGATAGTCTTTGGTCCTTCCAGGCAGAACATATAGCTGATCGTATCAGCCTCAATACGCATGGGTCATTTTTCATGTACTGATGGGACCAATCCGCACAGTCCATGGTCCGTTGAGTTAAATCCTTCCATTCAGTACGGATAACGTTGATCATATCAGCCTATCAGTACGTATGGGTATATTTTGCATGGCCTGATGGACCAGTCTAGGTAATCCTTGGTCCTTTCAGGCAATACGGATGGCTGATCCTATCAGCCTATCAGTACATATGTGTTATTTTCATGTACTGATGGGACCAGTTCGGACAGTCAATGGTCCATTGAGTTAAATCCTTCCATACAATACGGATAAGGCTGATCATATCAACCTATCAGTACGTGTGGGTTGATTTTTCATGGCCTGATGGACCAGTCTGGACAGTCATTGGTCCTTCCAGGCGGTACGGATTGCTGCTCGTATCAGCCTATCTGTAGAATTGGGCATTTTTTATGAACTGATGGGACCAGTCTCGACTGTCCATAGTCTGTTGAGTTAAATCCTTCCATTCAGTACAGATAAGGCTGATCATATCAGCCTATCAGTACTTATGGGTCAATTTTTCATGGCCTGATGGACCAGTCTAGGCAATCCTTGGTCCTTCCAAGCAGTATGGATGGCTGATCATATCAGTCTATCAGTACGTATGGGTTATTTTCATGTACTGATGGGATCAGTCCGGACAGTGCATGGTCCGTTGAGTTAAATCCTTCCATACAATACGGATAAGTCTAATCATATAAGCCTATCAGTACGTGTGGGTCTATTTTTCATGGCTTGATGGACCAGTCTGGACAGTAATTGGTCCTTCTAGGCAGTACGGATGGCTGATCGTATCAGCCTATCAGTACGTATGGTTCATTTTTTATATACTGATGGACCAATCCGGACTGTCCATGGTCCGTTGAGTTAAATCCTCTCATTCAGCATGGGATAAGGCTGATCATATCAACATATCAGTACGTATGGGTCAGTTTTACATGGTCTGGTAGACCAGTCTGGACAGTCCTTTGTCCTTCCAGGCAGAACATGTGGCTGATCGTATCAGCCTCAATACGCATGGGTCATTTTTCATGTACTGATGGGACCAGTCCGCACAGTCCATGGTCCGTTGAGTTAAATTCTTCCGTTCACTATGAATAAGGCTGATCATATCAGCCTATCAATACGTATGGCTAGGTTTTGTATGGCCTGATGGACAAGTCTGGACAGTCCTTGGTCCGTCCGGGTAGTACGGATGGCTGATCGTATAAGCCTATCAGTACGTATGGGTCATTTTTTATGTACTGATGGGACCAGTCCGGACTGTCCATGGTTAGTTGAGTTAAATCCTTCCATTCAGTACGGGATAAGGCTGATCATATCGACATATCAATACATATGGGTCGGTTTTACATGGTCTGATAGACCAGTTTGGACAGTCCTTTGTCCTTCCAGGCAGAACATATGGCTGATCGTATCAGCCTCAGTACGCATGGGTCATTTTTCATGAACTGATGGGACCAGTCCGCACAGTCCATGGTCTGTTGAGTTAAATCCTTCAATTCAGTGCGGGTTGATTTTTCATAGTCTGATGGACCAGTCTGGACAGTCCTTGGTCCATCCAAGCAAGACGGATGGCTGATCGTATCAATCATCAGTAGGTATGGGTCATATTTCATGTATAGGTGGGACCAGTCTGGACAGTCCATAGTCCATTGAGTTAAATCCTTCAATTCAGTACGGATAAGGCAGATCATATCGGCCTATCAGTACATGTGGGTCAATTTTTCATGACCTGATGGACCAGTCTGGACAGTCCTTGGTCCTTCCAGGCAGTACGGATGGCGGATCGTATCAGCCTATCAGTACGTATGGGTCATTTTTATGTACTGATGGGACCAGTCCGGACAGTCTGGACAGTCTGGACAGTCAGGACAGTCATTTTCATGTACTGGTGGGACCAGTCCGCAGAGTCCATGGTCTGTTGAGTTAAATCCTTCCATTCAGACATATAAGGCTGATCATATCAGCATATCAGTACGTATGGGTCTATTTTGCATGGCCTGATTAACCAGTCTAGGCAATCCTTGGTCCTTCCAGGCAGTACGGATGGCGGATCGTATCAGCCTATCAGTACGTATGGGTCATTTTTATGTACTGATGGGACCAGTCCGGACAGACCATGGTCTGTTGAAGTTAAAACCTTCCATTCAGTACAGATAAGGCTGATCATATCAGCCTACCAGTACGTATGGGATGACTTTGCATGGCCTGATTGACCAGTCTTGGCAATCCTTGGTCCTTCCAGGCAGTACGGATGGCTGATCGTATCAACCTATCAGTACGTATGGGTTATTCTCATGTACTGATGGGATCAGTCCGGACAGTCCATGGTCCGTTGAGTTAAATCCTTCCATATAATACGGATAAGGCTAATCATATAAGCCTATCAGTACGTGTGGGTCGATTTTTCATGGCCTTATTGACCAGTCTGGACAGTCATTGGTCATTCCAGGCAGTACGGATGGCGGATCGTATCAGCCTATCAGTTTGTATGGGTCATTTTTATGTACTGATGGGTCCTGTCCGGACAGACCATGGTCTGTTGAAGTTAAAACCTTCAATTCAGTACAGATAAGGCTGATAATATAAGCCTATCAGCACGTTTGGGTAGATTTTGCATGGCCTGATGGACCAGTCTAGGAAATCCTTGGTCCATTCAGGCAGTACGGATGGCTGATCGTATCAACCTATGTATATATGTATGGGTTATTTTCATGTATTGATGGGACCAGTCCGGACAGTCCATGGTCCGTTGAGTTAAATCCTTCCATACAAAACAAATAAGGCTGAGCATATCAGCCTATCTGTACGTGTGGGTCGATTTTTCATGGCCTGATGGACCAGTCTGAACAGTGATTGGTCTTTCCAGGCAGTACAGATGGCTGATCGTATCAGCCTATCAGTACGTTTGGGTCATTTTTCATGTATAGATGGGACCAGGCTAGACAGTCCATGGTCCGTTGAGTTAAATCCTTTCACTCAGTACAGATAAGGCTGATCATATAAGCCTATCAACCCGTATTCGTCTATTTTTCATGGCCTGATGGACCAGTCTGGACAGTCCTTGGTCCTTCCAGGCAGTACGGATTGCTGATCGTATAAGCCTATCAGTACGTATGGGTCATTTTTATGTACTGATGGGACCATTCCAGACTGTCCATGGTCCGTTGAGTTAAATCCTTCCATTCAGTACGGGAAAAGGCTGATCATATCAACATATCAGTACATATGGGTCGGTTTTACATGGTCTGATAGACCAGTTTGGACAGTCCTTTGTCCTTCCAGGCAGAACATCTGGCTGATCGTATCAGCCTCAGTACGCATGGGTCATTTTTCATGTACTGATGGGACCAGTCCGCACAGTCCATGGTCTGTTGAGTTAAATCCTTCAATTCACTACGGGTTGATTTTTCATAGTCTGATGGACCAGTCTGGACAGTCCTTGGTCCATCCAGGCAAGACGGATGGCTGATCGTATCAATCATCAGTAGGTATGGGTCATTTTTCATGTATAGGTGGGACCAGTCTGGACAGTCCATAGTCCATTGAGTTAAATCCTTCAATTCAGTACAGATAAGGCTGATCATATCGGCCTATCAGTACGTGTGGGTCAATTTTTCATGACCTGATTGACCAGTCTGGACAGTCCTTGGTCCATCCAGGCAGCACGGATGGCTGATCGTATATGCGTATCAGTATGTATGGGTCATTTTTCATGTACTGATGGGACCAGTCTGGACAGTCCATGTTCCGTTGAGTTAAATCTTTCCATTCAGTACGGATAAGGCTGATCATATCAGCCTATCAGTAGGTATGGCTAGGTTTTTTATGGCCTGATGGACAAGTCTGAATAGTCATTGGTCTTTCCAGGCAGTACAGATGGCTGATCGTATCAGCCTATCAGTACGTTTGGGTCATTTTTCATGTACTGATGGGACCAGGCTAGACAGTCCATTGTCCGTTGAGTTAAATCCTTTCACTCAGTACAGATAAGGCTGATCATATAAGCCTATCAACCCGTATGCGTCTATTTTTCATGGCCTGATGGACCAGTCTGGACAGTCCTTGGTCTTTCCAGATAGTACGGATTGATGATCATATCAGCCTATCAGTTTGTATGGGTCATTTTCATGGAATGATGGGACCAGTCCGCAGAATCCATGGTCTGTTGAGTTAAATCCTTCCATTCAGTACGGATAAGGCTGATCATATCAGCATATCAGTACGTATGGGTCTATTTTGCATGGCCAGATTGACTAGTCTAGGCAATCCTTGGTCCTTCCAGGCAGTACGGATGGCTGATCGTATCAACCTATCAGTACGTATGGGTTATTCTCATGTACTGATGGGACCAGTCCGGACAGTCCATGGTCCGTTGAGTTAAATCCTTCCATATAATACGGATAAGGCTAATCATATAAGCCTATCAGTACGTATGGGTCAATTTTTCATGGCCTGATGGACCAGTCTGGACAGTCATTGGTCCTTCCAGGCAGTACGGATGGCGGATCGTATCAGCCTATCAGTACGTATGGGTCATTTTTATGTACTGATGGGACCAGTCCGGACAGACCATGGTATGTTGAAGTTAAAACCTTCAATTCAGTACAGATAAGGCTGATAATATAAGCCTATCAGTACGTTTGGGTAGATTTTGCATGGCCTGATGGACCAGTCCAGGCAATCCTTGGTCCATTCAGGCAGTACGGATGGCTGATCGTATCAGCCTATCTATATATGTATGGGTTATTTTCATGTATTGATGGGACCTGTCCGGACAGTCCGTACAGTCCATGTTCCGTTGAGTTAAATCCTTCCATACAATACGAATAAGGCTGATCATATCAGCCTATTTGTATGTGTGGGTCGATTTTGCATGGCCTGATGGACCAGTCTGGACAGTGATTGGTCCTTCCAGGCAGTATGGATGGCTGATCGTATCAGCCTTTCAGTACGTATGGGTCATTTTTATGTACTGATGGGACCAGTCCGGACTGTCCATGGTCCGTTGAGTTAAATCCTTCCATTCAGTACGGGATAAGGCTGATCATATCAACCTATCAGTACGTATGGGTCGGTTTTACAAGGTCTGATAGACCAGTCTGGACAATCCTTTGTCCTTCCAGGCAGAACATATGGCTGATCGTATCGGCCTCAGTACGCATGGGTCATTTTTCATGTGCTAATGGGACCAGTCCGCACAGTCCATGGTCCGTTGAGTTAAATTCTTCCATTCACTACGAATAAGGCTGATCATATCAGCCTATCAGGACGTATGGCTAGTTTTTTTATGGCCTGATGGACAAGTCTGGACAGTTCTTGGTCCTTCCAGGCAGTACAGATGGCTAATCGTATCAGCCTATAAGTACGTTTGGGTCATTTTTCATGTACTGATGGGACCAGGCTAGACAGTCCATGGTCCGTTGAGTTAAATCCTTTCACTCAATGGACTATAGACTGTCTAGACTCGTCCCATTAATACATGAAAAATGACCCATACATACTGATAGGCTGATACAATCAGCCAACTGTACTGCCTGGATGGACCAAGGACTGTCCAGACTGGTCCATCAGGCCATGAAAAATTGACCCACACGTACTGATAGGCTGCTATGATCAGCCTTATCCATATTGAATGGAAGGATTTATACAATCAGCCATCCGTCTTTCCTAGATGGACCATGGACTGTCCAGACTGGTCCGTCAAACTATGAAAAATCGACCCATATGACTGATAGGCTGATATGATCAGCTTTATCCGTACTGAATGGAAGTATTTAACTCAACGGACCATGGACTGTTCAGACTGGTCCCATCAGTACATGGACTGTTCTAGACAGTCCTTGGTCCATCCAGGCAGTACAGATAAGGCTGATCATATCAGCCTATCAGTACGTATGGGTCGATTTTCCATGGTCTGATGGACCAGTCTGGACGGTCCTTGGTCCTTCCAGGCAATATGGATTCCTGATCGTATCAGCCTATCAGTACGTATGGGTCATTTTTTATGTACTGATGGGACCAGTCCGGACTGTCCATGGTCCGTTGAGTTAAATCTTTCCATTCAGTACGGGATAAGGCTGATCATATCAACCTATCAGTACGTATGGGTTGGTTTTACATGGTCTGATAGACCAGTTTGGACAATCCTTTGTCCTTCCAGGCAGAACATATGGCTGATCGTATCGGCCTCAGTACGCATGGGTCATTTTTCATGTGCTAATGGGACCAGTCCGCACAGTCCATGGTCCGTTGAGTTAAATTCTTCCATTCACTACGAATAAGGCTGATCATATCAGCCTATCAGTACGTGTGGCTAGTTTTTTTATGGCGTGATGGACAAGTCTGCACAGTCCTTGGTCCTTCCAGGCAGTACAGATGGCTGATCGCATCTGCCTATAAGTACGTTTGGGTCATTTTTCATGTACTGATGGGACCAGGCTAGACAGTCCATGGTCCGTTGAGTTTAATCCTTTCACTCAACGAACCATGGACTGTCCAGACTGGTCTCATCAGTACATGAAAAATCACCCATACATACTAATAGGCATATACGATCAGCCATCCGTGCTGCCTGGATGGACCAAGGACTGTCCAGACTGGTCCATCAGGTCATGAAAAATTGACTCACACGTACTGATAGGCCGATATGATCAGCCTTATCCGTACTGAATGGAAGTATTTAACTCATTGGGCCATGGACTGTTCAGACTGGTCCCATCAGTACATGAAAAATGACCCATACGTATTGATAGGCTTATGCGATCAGCCATCCATACTGCCTGGAAGGACCAGGACTGTCCAGATTGGTCCATCAGGCCATGAAAAATCGACCCACTCGTATTGATAGTCTGATATGATCAGCCTTATCCATACTGAATGGATGTATTTAACTCAACGGACCATGGACTTTTTAGACTGGTCCCATCAGTACATGAAAATGACCCATACGTACTGATAGGCTGGTACGATCAGCCATCTGTACTGCCCCGGAAGGACCAAGCACTGTCCAAATTGGTCCATCAGGACACAAAAAATCGACCCACACGAACTGATAGGCTGATATGATCATCTTTATCCGTACTGAATGGAAGGATTTAACTCAATGGACCATGGACTGTCTAGACTGATCCCATCAGTACATGAGAAATGACCCATACATATTGATAGGCTGATCCGATCAGTTATCTGTACTGTCAGGATGGACCAAGGACTGTCCAGACTGGTCCATCAGGCCATGAAAAATCTACCCATACATACTGATAGGCTGATATGATCAGCCTTATCTATACTGAATGGAAATATTTAACTCAACGGACCGGGGACTGTCCAGACTGGTCCCATCAGTACATGAAAAATGACCCATACGTACTGATACGCTAATACGATCAACCATCCGTACTGCCTGGAAGGACCAAGGACTGTCCAGACTGGTCCATCAGGCCATGAAAAACTACCCAAACGTACTGATAAGCTGATATGAGCAGCCTTATCCGTACTGAATGGATGGATTTAACTCAACGGACCATGGACTGTCAAGACTGGTCCTATCAGTACATGAAAATGACCCATACATACTGATAGGCTGATACAATCAGCCATCCGTACTGCCTGGATGGACCAAGGACTGTCCAGACTGGTCCATCAGGCCATGAAAAACTGACCCACACGTACTGATATGATGATATGATCAGCCTTATCCGTACTGAATTGAAGGATTTAACTAAATGGACTATGGACTGTCCAAACTGGTCCCACCTATACATGAAAATTTACCCATACCTACTGATGACTGCTACGATCAGCCATCTGTCTTGCCTGGATGGACCAAGGACTGTCCAGACTTGTCCATCAGAATATAAGAAATCAACCCATATGACTGATAGGCTGATATGATCAGCCTTATCCGTACTGAATGGAAGTATTTAACTGAACGGACCATGAACTGTTCAGACTGGTCCCATCAGTACATGAAAATGACCCATACGTACTGATAGGCTGGTACGATCAGCCATTGGTACTGCCTGAAAGGACCAAGGACTGTCCAGACTGGTCCATCAGGACACGAAAAATCGACACACACGAACTGATAGGCTGATATGATCAGCCTTATCCGTACTGAATGGAAGGATTTAACTCAACGGACCATGGACTGTCTAAACTTGTCCCATCAGTACATGACAAATGACCCATACATACTGATAGGCTGATAGAAACAGCCATCCGTACTGCCGGGATGGACCAAGGACTGTCCAAACTGGTCCATCAGGCCATGAAAAATCGACCCATACATATTAATAGGCTGATATGATCAGCCTTATCTGTACTGAATGGAAAGATTTAACTCAATGGACCATGGACTGTCCATACTGGTCCCATCAAAACACGAAAAATGACTCATACGTACTGATAGGCTTATGCGATCAGCCATCCGTCCTGCCTGTAAGGACCAAGGACTGTCCAGACTGGTCCATCAATCCATGAACAATCAACCCATACGTATTGATAGGCTGATATGATGAGCCTTGTAAGACCCGATCCTGGTCCAAAGGACCCAACTAGGACCCGCAGGCTTACTTTGCTTAATTATGTAATTTTTGTTCTTTGTAAAGGTTCCATAGTCATCTAAGTCCATTTTTCAATTATATGAGGTTCAACTGTGCCGAATCCTAAGTCTATTCATGTAAGAGAAAGTGTATCTTTATTGATATAAAAACTTGTGATCCAATACATAGGTTCATTGCACAATAGGCTATTATAAGTTCAATTGTTTATACTAACTAAACTATCCCACAACCCACACATCCATCCACGGCTCAGGTCTTCATGGTTCCTTGGCCTTGCCACGGTCCTGGTC
>MU108607.1:8152-22224 GCA_012274485.2 Sinapis alba | reverse complement strand
ACCTTTCAATCTACAAGTTTATTCAATAAGAAATTCAGTTTCTTCTTCAAAGAGTGTCTTTGAGAAAATTGTCTTTAGTTTCATTTGAGTGATTCATTTGGTGCTACTGATTCGTGGTTCTTAGGCTGTTGAGAGATTCATCATCCCCTGGACTTCACTGATTGAGAGAGTCGATCAAACCCACCAGATTGAGAGAGTCAATCATCTTCACCACCATCTCTATATTCAACCATCTTCCGCTTGGCTTGTTGGATCACTTTGATCACCTTTTGAAGGCAGGTTCATAGAGTGATTCTGTGCCTACATCAGATTCATCCTGGTTTGATTAGGAGCTTGAAGAACTTGCCATATGTCCAAATAGGCTAACCATGAATATCCTGATTAGAAAGTAGAATAACTTCTTAAACATAACTCTTTTGGGATTTATTCAACTTCATGGATACTCTCAACTAAATAATGGTTCCAAATCAATCTTCTTACATAGTGATTTATCCTGCTTTTATTAGAAGCTTGAAGAACTTGCCATATGTCCAAATAGGCTAAACATGGATATCCTGATTAGAAAGTGGAATAACTTCTTAAACATAACTCCTTTGGGATTTATTCAACTTCATGGATACTCTCCATTGAATAATGGTTCCAAATCAAGCTTCTTACATAGTGATTTATCATGGTTTTATTAGAAGCCTGAAGAACTTGCCATATGTCCAAACAGGCTAAATATTGACATCCTGATTAGATAGTGGAATAACTTCTTCAACATAACTCTTATGATATTTATTCAACTTCATGAAAGACTCTCTACTGATTATTTGTTCCAAATCAAGCTTCTTACATAGTGATTCATCCTGGTTTAATTAGAAGCTTCAAGAACTTGCCATATGTTCAAATAAGCTAAACATGGATATCCTGATTAGGAAAAGTGGAATAACTTCTTAAACATAACTCCTTTGAGATTTATTCAACTTCATGGATACTCTTCACTGAATAATGGTTCCAAATCAATCTTCTTACATTGGGATTCATCCTGGTTTGATTAGGAGCTTGAAGAATTTGCCATATGTCCTAATAGGCTAACCATGAATATCCTGATTAGAAAGTGGAATAACTTCTTAAAATAACTCTTTTGGGATTTATTCAACTTCATGGATACTCTCCATTGAATAATGGTTCCAAATCAAGCTTCTTACATAGTGATTTATCCTGCTTTTATTAGAAGCTTGAAGAACTTGCCATATGTACAAACAGGCTAAACATGGATATCCTGATTAGAAAGAGGAATAACTTCTAAAACATAACTCCTTTGGGATTTATTCAACTTCATGGATACTCTCCACTGAATAATGGTTCCAAATCAAGCTTCTTACATAGTGTTTCATCTTGGTTTGTTTAGAAGCTACAAGAACTTGCCATATGNCAACTTCATCAAAGACTCTCCACTGAATAATGGTTCCAAATCAAGCTTCTTACCTAGTGATTCATCCTGGTTTGATTAAAAGCTTGAAGAACTTGTCATATGTCCAAACAAGCTAAAAATGAATATCATGATTAGAAAGTGGAATAACTTCTTCAACATAACTCCTATGAGATTTATTCAACTTCATCAAAGACTCTCCAATTATTAATGGTTCCAAATAAAACTTCTTGCATAGTGATTCAACCTGGTTTGATTAGAAGCTTGATGAACTTGCCATATGTCCAAACAAGCTAAACATGGATATCCTGATTAGAAAGTGGAATAACTTCTTCAACATAACTCCTATGAGATTTATTCAACTTCATGAAAGACTCTCCACTTATTAATGGTTCCAAATCAAGCTTCTTGCATAGTGATTCATCCTGGTTCAATTAGAAGCTTGAAGAACTTGCCATATGTCCAAACAAGCTAAAAATAAATATCATGATTAGAAAGTGGAATAACTTCTTCGACATAACTCCTATGAGACTTATTGAACTTCATGAAAGACTCTCCGCTGAATAGTGGTTCCAAATCAAGCTTCTTACATAGTTATTCATTCTGGTTTGATTAGAAGCTTGAAGAACTTGCCATATGTCTAAACAAGCTATAAATGAATATCATGATTTGAAAGTGGAATAACTTCTTCAACATAACTCCTATGAGATTTATTCAACTTCATGAAAGACTCTCCACTGAATAATGGTTCCAAATCAAGCTTCTTACATAGTGCTTCATCCTGGTTTGATTAGAAGCTTGAAGAACTTGCCAAATGTCCAAACAGGCTAAACATGCATATCATGATTAGAAAGTGGAATAACTTCTTCAACATAACTCCTATGGGATTTATTCAACTTCATGAAAGACTCTCCACTGAATAATGGTTCCAAGTCAAGCTTCTTACCTAGTGATTCCTCCTTGTTTGATTAGAAGCTTGAAGAACTTGCCATATGTCCAAACAGGCTAAACATGGATATCATGATTAGAAAGTGGAATAAGTTCTTTAACATAACTCCTATGAGATTTATTCAACTTCGTGAAAGACTTTCCACTGATTAATGGTTCTAAATCAAGCTCTTTACATAGTGATTCATCCTGGTTTGATTAGAAGATTGAAAAACTTGTCATATGTCCAAATAGGCTAAACATGGATATCCTGATTAGAAAGTGGAATAACTTCTTCAGCATAACTCCTATGAGATTTATTCAACTTCATGAAAGACTCTCCTCTATATAATGGTTCCAAATCAAGCTTCTTACATAGTGATGCATCCTGGTTTGATTAGAAGCTTAAAGAACTTGACATATGTCCAAACACGCTAAACATGGATATCATGATTAGAAAGTGGAATAACTTCTTCAACATAACTTCTATGAGATTTATTCAACTTCATGAAAGACTCTCCACTGATTAATAGTTCCAATTCAAGCTTCTTACATAGTGATTCATCCTGGTTTGATTAGAAGCTTGAAGAACATGCCATATGTCCAAACAGGCTAAACATGGATATCATGATTAGAAAGTGGAATAACTTCTTCAACATAACTCCTATGAGATTTATTCAACTTCATGAAAGACTCTCCACTGATTAATGGTTCCAAATCAAGTTTCTTACATAGTGAATCATCCTGGTTTGATTAGAAGCTTTAAGAACTTCCATATGTCAAAACAGGCTAAACATGGATGTCATGATTAGAAAGTGGTATAACTTCTTTAACATAACTCCTATGAGATTTATTCAAATTTATCCAAGACTCTCCACTGATTGATGGTTCCAAATAAAGCTTCTTGCATAGTGATTCATCCTGGTTTGATTAGAAACTTGAAGAACTTGCCATATGTCCAAACATTCTAAACATGGATATCATGATTAGAAAGTGGAATAACTTTATCAACATAACTCTTATGGGATTTATTCAACTTCATGAAAGGCTCTCCACTGATTAATGGTTCCAAATCAAGTTTCTTACATAGTGAATCATCCTGGTTTGATTAGAAGCTTTAAGAACTTCCATATGTCAAAACAGGCTAAACATGGATGTCATGATTAGAAAGTGGTATAACTTCTTCAACATAACTCCTATGAGATTTATTCAACTTTATCCAAGACTCTCCACTGATTGATGGTTCCAAATAAAGCTTCTTGCATAGTGATTCATCCTGGTTTGATTAGAAACTTGAAGAACTTGCCATATGTCCAAACAGGCTAAACATAGATATCCTGATTAGAAAGTGGAATAACTTCTTCAACATAACTCCTCTGAGATTTATTCAACTTCATGAAAGACTCTCCACTAAATAATGGTTCCAAATCAAGCTTCTTACCTAGTGATTCATCCTGGTTTGATTAGAAGATTGAAGAACTTGCCATATGTCCAAACAGGCTAAACATGGATAACATAATTAGAAAGAGGAATAACTTCTTCAACATAACTCTTATGGGATTTATTCAACTTCATGAAAGACTCTCCACTGAATAATGGTTCCAAATCAAGCTTCTTACCTAGTGATTCCTCCTGGTTTGATTAGAAGCTTGAAGAACTTGTCATATGTCCAAACAGGCTAAACATGGATACTCTGATTAGAAAGTGGAATAACTTCTTCAACATAACTCCTATGAGATTTATTCAACTTCATGAAAGACTCTCCACTGAATAATGGTTCCAAATCAAGCTTCTTACCTAATGATTCATCCTGGTTTGATTAGATGCTTGAAGAACTTGCCATATGTCCAAACAGGTTAAACATGGATATCATGATTAGAAAGTGGAACAACTTCTTCACCATCACTCCTATGAGATTTATTCAAATTCATGAAAGAGTCTCCACTGATTAATGGTTCCAAATAAAGCTTATTGCATAGTGAATCATCCTGGTTCGATTAGAATCTTGAAGAACTTGCCATATGTCCAAACAGGCTAAACATGGATATCATGATTAGAAAGTGGAATAACTTCTTCAACATAACTCCTATGAGATTTATTCAATTTCATCAAAGACTCTCCACTGATTAATTGTTACAAATAAAGCTTCTTGCATAGTGAATCATCCTTGTTCGATTAGAAGCTTGAAGAACTTGCCATATGTCCAAACAAGTTAAACATTGATATCCTGATTAGAAAGTGTAACATAACTCCTATGAGATTTATTCAACTTCATGAAAGAATCTCCACTGATTAATGGTTCCAAATCAAGCTTCTTACATAGCGATTCATCCATTTTTGATTAGAAGCTTGAAGAACTTGCCATATGTCCAAACATGCCAAACATGGATATCATGATTAGAAAGTGGAATAACTTCTTCAACATAACTGCTATGAGAGTTATTCAACTTCATGAAAGACTCTCCACTGAATAATGGTTCCTAATCAAGCTTCTTACATAGTGATTCATCCTGGTTTGATTAGAAGTTTGAAGAACTTGCCATATGTCCAAACAGGCTAAACATGGATATCATGATTAGAAAGTGGAATAACTTCTTCAACATAACTCCTATGAGATTTATTCAACTTCATGAAAGACTCTCCACTGATTAATAGTTCCAGTTCATACTTCTTACATAGTGATTCATCCTGGTTTGATTAGAAGCTTGAAGAACTTGCCATATGTCCAAACAGGCTAAACATGGATATCATGATTAGAAAGTGGAATAACTTCTTTAACATAACTCCTATGAGATTTATTCAACTTCATGAAAGACTCTCCACTGAATAATGGTTCCAAATCAAGTTTCTTACATAGTGATTCATCCTGGTTTGATTAGAAGTTTGAAGAACTTGCCATATGTCCAAACAGGCTAAACATGGATATCATGATTAGAAAGTGGAATAACTTCTTCAACATAACTCCTATGAGATTTATTCAACTTCATGAAAGACTCTCCACTGATTAATAGTTCCAATTCATACTTCTTACATAGTGATTCATCCTGGTTTGATTAGAAGCTTGAAGAACTTGCCATATGTCCAAACAAGCTAAACATGGATATCCTGATTAGAAAGTGGAATAACTTCTTCAACATAACTCCTATGAGATTTATTCAACTTCATGAAAGACTCTCCACTGATTAATGGTTCCAAATCAAGCTTCTTGCATAGTGATTCATCCTGGTTCAATTAGAAGCTTGAAGAACTTGCCATATGTCCAAACAAGCTAAAAATAAATATCATGATTAGAAAGTGGAATAACTTCTTCAACATAACTCCTATGAGATTTATTCAACTTCATGAAAGACTCTCCATGATTAATGGTTCCAAATCAAGCTTCTTACATAGTGATTCATCCTGGTTTGATTAGAAACTCGAAGAACTTGCCATATGTCCAAACATGCTAAACATGGATATCATGATTAGAAAGTGGAATAACTTTATCAACATAACTCTTATGGGATTTATTCAACTTCATGAAAGACTCTCCACTGAATAATGGTTCCAAATCAAGCTTCTTACCTAGTGATTCATCCTGGTTCGATTATAAGCTTGAAAAACTTGTCATATGTCCAAATAGGCTAAACATGGATATCATGATTAGAAAGTGGAATAACTTCTTCAACATAAATCCTATGGGATTTATTCAACTTCATGAAAGACTCTCCACTGAATAATGGTTCCAAATCAAGCTTCTTACCTAGTGATTCCTCCTTGTTTGATTAGAAGTTTGAAGAACTTGCCATATGTCCAAACAGGCTAAACATGGATATCATGATTAGAAAGTGGAATAAGTTCTTTAACATAACTCCTATGAGATTTATTCAACTTCGTGAAAGACTTTCCACTGATTAATGGTTCTAAATCAAGCTCTTTACATAGTGATTTATCCTGGTTTGATTAGAAGATTGAAAAACTTGTCATATGTCCAAATAGGCTAAACATGGATATCCTGATTAGAAAGTGGAATAACTTCTTCAGCATAACTCCTATGAGATTTATTCAACTTCATGAAAGACTCTCCACTAAATAATGGTTCCAAATAAAGCTTCTTACATAGTGATTCATCCTGGTTTGATTAGAAGCTTAAAGAACTTGGCATATGTCCAAACACGCTAAACATGGATATCATGATTAGAAAGTGGAATAACTTCTTCAATATAACTTCTATGAGATTTTTATTCAACTTCATGAAAGACTCTCCACTGATTAATAGTTCCAATTCAAGCTTCTTACATAGTGATTCATCCTGGTTTGATTAGAAGCTTGAAGAACATGCCATATGTCCAAACAGGCTAAACATGGATATCATGATTGGAAAGTGGAATAACTTCTTCAACATAACTCTTATGAGATTTATTCAACTTCATGAAAGACTCTCCACTGACTAATGGTTTCAAATCAAGTTTCTTACATAGTGAATCATCCTGATTTGATTAAAAGCTTGAAGAACTTCCATATGTCCAAACAGGCTAAACATGGATGTCATGATTAGAAAGTGTTATAACCTCTTCACCATCACTCCTATGAGATTTATTCAACTTCATGAAAGAGTCTCCACTGATTAATGGTTCCAAATAAAGCTTCTTGCATAGTGAATCATCCTGGTTCGATTAGAATCTTGAAGAACTTGCCATATGTCCAAACAGGCTAAACATGGATATCATGATTAGAAAGTGGAATAACTTCTTCAACATAACTCCTATGAGATTTATTCAATTTCATCAAAGACTCTCCACTGATTAATGGTTCCAAATAAAGCTTCTTGCATAGTGAATCATCCTTGTTCGATTAGAAGCTTGAAGAACTTGCCATATGTCCAAACAAGTTAAACATGGATATCCTGATAGAAAGTGGAATAACTTCTTCAACATAACTCCTATGAGATTTATTCAACTTCATGAAAGAATCTCCACTGATTAATGGTTCCAAATCAAGCTTCTTACATAGTGATTCATCCTGGTTTGATTAGAAACTTGAAGAACTTGCCATATGTCCAAACAAGCTAAACATGGATATCATGATTAGAAAGTGGAATAACTTTATCAACATAACTCTTATGGGATTTATTCAACTTCATGAAAGACTCTCCACTGAATAATGTTTCCAAATCAAGCTTCTTACCTAGTGATTCATCCTTGTTTGATTAGAAGCTTGAAGAACTTGCCATATGTCCAAACAGGCTAAACATGGATATCATGATTAGAAAGTGGAATAACTTCTTCAACATAACTCCTATGAGATTTATTTAACTTCATGAAAGACTCTCCACTGATTAATGGTTCCAAATCAAACTTCTTACATAGTGATTCATCCTGGTTTGATTAGAAGCTTGAAGAACTTGCCATATGTCCAAACAAGCTAAACACGGATATCATGATTAGAAAGTGGAATAACTTCTTCAACATAACTCCTATGGGATTTATTCAACTTCATGAAAGACTCTCCACTGAATAATGGTTCCAAATCAAGCTTCTTACCTAGTGTTTCATCCTTGTTTAATTAGAAGCTTGAAGAACTTGCCATATGTCCAAACAGGCTAAACATGGATATCCTGATTAGAAAGTGGAATAACTGCTTCACCATAACTCCTATGAGATTTATTCAACTTCATGAAAGACTCTCCACTGATTAATGGTTCCAAATCAAGCTTCTTACATAGTGATTCATCCTGGTTTGATTAGAAACTTGAAGAACTTGCCATATGTCCAAACAAGCTAAACATGGATATCATGATTAGAAAGGGGAATAACTTTATCAACATAACTCTTATGGGATTTATTCAACTTCATGAAAGACTCTCCACTGAATAATGTTTCCAAATCAAGCTTCTTACCTAGTGATTCATCCTTGTTTGATTAGAAGCTTGAAGAACTTATCATATGGCCAGACAGGCTAAACATGGATATCCTGATTAGAAAGTGGAATAACTTCTTTAAAATAACTCCTATGAGATTTATTCAACTTCATCAAAGACTCTCCACTGAATAATGATTCCAACAAGCTTCTTACCTAGTGATTCATCCTGGTTTGATTAGAAGCTTAAAGAACTTGCCATATGTCCAAACAGGCTAAACATGGATATCCTGATTAGAAAGTGGAATAACTTCTTCAACATAACTCCTATGAGATTTATTCAACTTCATGAAAGACTCTCCACTAAATAATGATTCCAAATCAAGTTTCTTACATAGTGATTCATCATGGTTCGATTAGAAGCTTGAAGAACTTGCCATATGTCCAAACAAGCTAAACATGGATATCATGATTAGAAAGTGGAATAACTTATTCACAATAACTCCTATGAGATTTATTCAACTACATGAAAGACTCTCCACTTATTAATGGTTCCAAATAAAGCTTCTTGCATAAACAGGCTAAACACAGATATCATGATTAGAAAAAGGAATAACTTCTTCAACATAACTCCTATGAGATTTATTCAATTTCATCAAAGACTCTCCACTGATTAATGGTTCCAAATAAAGCTTCTTGCATAGTGAATCATCCTGGTTCGATTAGAAGCTTGAAGAACTTGCCATATGTCCAAACAAGTTAAACATGGATATCATGATTAGAAAGTGGAATAACTTCTTTAACATAACTCCTATGAGATTTATTCAACTTTATCAAAGACTCTCCACTGATTAATGGTTCCAAATAAAGCTTCTTGTATAGTGATTCATCCTGTTCGATTAGAAGATTGATGAACTTGCCATATGTCCAAACAAGCTAAACATGGATATCCTGATTAGAAAGTGGAATAACTTCTTCAACATAACTCCTATGAGATTTATTTAACTTCATGAAAGACTCTCCACTGATTAATGGTTCCAAATCAAGCTTATTGCATAGTGATTCATCCTGGTTCAATTAGAAGCTTGAAGAACTTGCCATATGTCCAAACAAGCGAAAAATAAATATCATGATTAGAAAGTGGAATAACTTCTTCAACATAACTCCTATGAGATTTATTCAACTTCATGAAAGACTCTCCACTGATTAATGGTTCCAAATCAAGCTTCTTACATAGTAATTCATCCTGGTTTGATTAGAAACTTGAAAAACTTGCCATATGTCCAAACATGCTAAACATGGATATCATGATTAGAAAGTGGAATAACTTTATCAATATAACTCTTATGGGATTTATTCAACTTTATGAAAGACTCTCCACTGAATAAAGGTTCCAAATCAAGCTTCTTACCTAGTGATTCATCTTGGTTCGATTAGAAGCTTGAAAAACTTGTCATATGTCCAAACAGGCTAAACATGGATATCCTGATTAGAAAGTGGAATAACTTCTTCAACATAACTCCTATGTGATTTATTCAACTTCATCAAAGACTCTCCACTGATTAATGGTTCCAAATAAAGCTTCTTGCATAGTGATTCATCCTGGTTCGATTAGAAGCTTGAAGAACTTGACATATGTCCAAACAAGCTAAACATGGATATCCTGATTAGAAAGTGGAATAACTTCTTCAACATAACTCCTATGATATTTATTCAACTTCATGAAAGACTCTCCACTGAATAATGGTTCCAAATGAAGTTTCTTACATAGTGAATCATCCTGTTTCGATTAGAAGCTTGAAGAAGTTGCCATATGTCCAAACAGGCTAAACATGGATATCATAATTAGAAATTGGAATAACTTCTTCAACATAACTCCTATAAGATTTATTCAACTT
Organism: Sinapis alba; assembly: GCA_012274485.2. Taxonomy (NCBI): domain Eukaryota; kingdom Viridiplantae; phylum Streptophyta; class Magnoliopsida; order Brassicales; family Brassicaceae; genus Sinapis; species Sinapis alba. Next base: position 12,147 of record MU108607.1, on the reverse strand, counting down.
CATGAAAGACTCTCCACTGATTAATGGTTCCAAATCAAGTTTCTTACATAGTGAATCATCCTGGTTCGATAAGAAGCTTGAAGAACTTCCATATGTCAAAACAGGCTAAACATGGATGTCATGATTAGAAAGTGGTATAACTTCTTAACATGACTCCTATGAGATTTATTCAACTTCATCCAAGACTCTCCACTGATTAATGGTTCCAAATAAAGCTTCTTGCATAGTGATTCATCCGGGTTCGATTAGAAGCTTAAAGAACTTGCCATATGTCCAAACAAGCTAAACATGGATATCCTGATTAGAAAGTGGAATAACTTCTTCAACATAACTCCTATGAGATTTATTCAACTTCATGAAAGACTCTCCGCTGAATAATGGTTCCAATTCAAGCTTCTTACATAGTGATTCATCCTGGTTTGATTAGAAGCTTGAAGAACTTGCCATATGTCCAAACAGGCTAAACATGGATATCATGATTAGAAAGTGGAATAACTTCTTTAACAAAACTCCTATGAGATTTATTCAACATCATGAAAGACTCTCCACTGAATAATGGTTCCAAATCAAGTTTCTTACATAGTGAATCATCCTGGTTCGATTAGAATCTTGAAGAACTTGCCATATGTCCAAACAGGATAAACATGGATATCATGATTAGAAAGTGGAATAACTTCTTCAACATAACTCCTATGAGATTTATTCAATTTCATCAAAGACTCTCCACTGATTAATGGTTCCAAATAAAGCTTCTTGCATAGTGAATCATCCTTGTTCGATTAGAAGCTTGAAGAACTTGCCAGATGTCCAATCAAGCTAAACATGAATATCATGATTAGAAAGTGGAATAACTTCTTCACCATAACTCCTATGAGATTTATTCAACTTCATGAAAGACTCTCCACTGATTAATGGTTCCAAATCAAGCTTCTTACATAGTGATTCATCCTGGTTTGATTAGAAACATGAATAACTTGCCATATGTCCAAACAAGCTAAACATGGATTTATTCAACTTCATGAAAGACTCTCCACTGAATAATGGTTCCAAATCAAGCTTCTTACCTAGTGATTCATCCTTGTTTGATTAGAAGCTTGAAGAACTTATCATTTGGCCAGACAGGCTAAACATGGATATCCTGATTAGAAAGTGGAATAACTTCTTCAAAAAAACTCCTATGAGATTTATTCAACTTCATCAAAGACTCTCCACTGAATAATGGTTCCAAATCAAGCTTCTTACCTAGTGATTCATCCTGGTTTGATTAGAAGCTTAAAGAACTTGCCATATGTCCAAACAGGCTAAACATGGATATCCTGATTAGAAAGTGGAATAACTTCTTCAACATAACTCCTATTAGATTTATTCAACTTCATGAAAGACTCTCCACTAAATAATGATTCCAAATCAAGTTTCTTACATAGTGATTCATCCTGGTTTGATTAGAAGCTTGAAGAACTTGCCATATGTCCAAACGAGCTAAATATGAATATCCTAATTAGAAAGTGGAAAACTTCTTCAACATAACTCCTATAAGATTTATTCAACTTCATAAAAGACTCTCCACTTATTAATGGTTCCAAATCAAGCTTCTTACATATTTATTCATCCTGGTTTGATTAAAAGCTTGAAGAACTTGTCATATGTCCAAACAAGCTAAAAATGAATATCATGATTAGAAAGTGGAATAACTTCTTCAACATAACTCCTATGAGATTTATTCAACTTCGTGAAAGACTCTCCACTGATTAATGGTTCCAAATCAAGCTCTTTACATAGTGATTCATCCTGGTTTGATTAGAAGCTTGAAAAACTTGTCATATGTCCAAATAGGCTAAACATGGATATCCAGATTAGAAAGTGGAATAACTTCTTCAACTTAACTCCTATGAGATTTATTCAACTTGATGAAAGACTCTCCACTGAATAATGGTTCCAAATCAAGCTTCTTAGATAATGATTCATCCTGGTTTGATTAGAAGCTTGAAGAACTTGCCATATGTCCAAACACTCTAAACATGGATATCATGATTAGAAAGTGGAATAACTTCTTCAACATAACTCCTATGAGATTTATTCAACTTCATGAAAGACTCTTCACTGATTAATAGTTCCAATTCAAGCTTCTTAAATAGTGATTCATCCTGGTTTGATTAGAAGCTTGAAGAACTTGCCATATGTCCAAACATGCTAAACATGGATATCATAATTAGAAATTGGAATAACTTCTTCAACATAACTCCTATAAGATTTATTCAACTTCATGAAAGACTCTCCACTGATTAATGGTTCCAAATCAAGTTTCTTACATAGTGAATCATCCTGGTTCGATAAGAAGCTTGAAGAACTTCCATATGTCCAAACAGGCTAAACATGGATGTCATGATTAGAAAGTGGTATAACTTCTTAACATGACTCCTATGAGATTTATTCAACTTCATCCAAGACTCTCCACTGATTAATGGTTCCAAATAAAGCTTCTTGCATAGTGATTCATCCGGGTTCGATTACAAGTTTAAAGAACTTGCCATATGTCCAAACAAGCTAAACATGGATATCCTGATTAGAAAGTGGAATAACTTCTTCAACATAACTCCTATGAGATTTATTCAACTTCATGAAAGACTCTCCGCTGAATAGTGGTTCCAAATCAAGCTTCTTACATAGTGATTCATCCTGGTTTGATTAGAAGCTTGAAGAACTTGCCATATGTCCAAACATGCTAAACATGGATATCATGATTAGAAAGTGGAATAACTTCTTTAACATAACTCCTATGAGATTTATTCAACTTTATCAAAGACTCTCCACTGATTAATGGTTCCAAATAAAGCTTCTTGTATAGTGATTCATCCTGTTCGATTAGAAGCTTGATGAACTTGCCATATGTCCAAACAAGTTAAACATGGATATCCTGATTAGAAAGTGGAATAACTTCTTCAACATAACTCCTATGAGATTTATTCAACTTCATGAAAGACTCTCCACTGATTAATGGTTCCAAATCAAGCTTCTTGCATAGTGATTCATCCTGGTTCAATTAGAAGCTTGAAGAACTTGCCATATGTCCAAACAAGCGAAAAATAAATATCATGATTAGAAAGTGGAATAACTTCTTCAACATAACTCCTATGAGATTTATTCAACTTCATGAAAGACTCTCCACTGATTAATGGTTCCAAATCAAGCTTCTTACATAGTGATTCATCCTGGTTTGATTAGAAACTTGAAGAACTGGCCATATGTCCAAACATGCTAAACATGGATATCATGATTAGAAAGTGGAATAACTTTATCAATATAACTCTTATGGGATTTATTCAACTTTATGAAAGACTCTCCACTGAATAAAGGTTCCAAATCAAGCTTCTTACCTAGTGATTCATCTTGGTTCGATTAGAAGCTTGAAAAACTTGTCATATGTCCAAACAGGCTAAACATGGATATCCTGATTAGAAAGTGGAATAACTTCTTCAACATAACTCCTATGAGATTTATTCAACTTCATCAAAGACTCTCCACTGATTAATGGTTCCAAATAAAGCTTCTTGCATAGTGATTCATCCTGGTTCGATTAGAAGCTTGAAGAACTTGACATATGTCCAAACAAGCTAAACATGGATATCCTGATTAGAAAGTGGAATAACTTCTTCAACATAACTCCTATGAGATTTATTCAACTTCATGAAAGACTCTCCACTGAATAATGGTTCCAAATGAAGTTTCTTACATAGTGAATCATCCTGGTTCGATTAGAAGCTTGAAGAAGTTGCCATATGTCCAAACAGGCTAAACATGGATATCCTGATTAGAAAGTGGAATAACTTCTTCAACATAACTCCTACGAGATTTATTCAACTTCATCAAAGAATCTCCACTGATTAATGGTTCCAAATAAAGCTTCTTGCATAGTGATTCATCCGGGTTCGATTAGAAGCTTAAAGAACTTGCCATATGTCCAAACAAGCTAAACATGGATATCCTGATTAGAAAGT
>MU108606.1:0-24937 GCA_012274485.2 Sinapis alba | reverse complement strand
TTTTGGGTGTAAGTTGGAAAAGAGAACTTTCATAGCAATTTATAGAGGAGCTGGAGATCTCGTATGGACATGGTGGGTATGGTTAGGTGGATTTAAATATTAATGAGTTTATTATTATTTTTGATCAAAATTTGGAGCATGTTTAATAGGAGTATCTTATAGAGTGTTTCTTAACAGGATTTAAAAAACAATTTCTTAATTTTTAACTAAAAAAATTAAGAAACGTTTGTTAAATATCTCTTAAGAAACTTTCTGTAAACATGCTCTTTATTTTAAGTTTTCGTGTCTTCAGAAGTAGTTCACACGGAGAATATTCTATTTTAGTAATAAGTATATGCAGTCTACGCGTAATGCAAATTACGTGCCATATTCATTATAAAATTTGTTTATTTACGTTTCATTAATTACTTGTACCACCATATAAACTCAGAACATTATATAACAACCGTAACGCACCGGCACCGCCATGCAAATAACAAATACATTATAAAACGTGTCATTTTCACTGCCGGCTTAGCGTCCATTTTGCGTGTTCGTAGCTAACGCACAACTGTGTTGAGTAGTCTGCCTACCGCATGGAGGTTTCCAGCTGATTATAGTAATATAATTGTATATTAATCTTAATCTACACAAAGTTCTAAGAGCACCTCTAAAAAAAAGATGCTAATGAAGTTCTTATCATTAAAAGAAAATAAGAATAAATAAAATTGAAGAGAGAAAGTTAAAAAGTTCTAAACTTATGAATTTTAAGAACCTATGGTAATTTCTATATGATACATATATATATATATATATATATATATATATATATATATATATATATATATATATATATATATATATATATCAATCTAATAATGTTTTAATTGATTTTACAGAACCAAATCTTTAAAATAATATTGTTTTTTTTTGTTTTAGAACTTTTGTGGGGTTGCAACTGTTAATGTTGGACTTAATATGTTTGACACTTGACGTTAACTAAAAGCCATAAGACCGTACGGTTCGTTGTAAAACTTTTAAGTATGGATTTCGGTTTGTCTTTTATTTATTGTCCCATGTGGTCGAGTCATCAAATTGATTTCGTTTCAGAAATTAAAAAAAAAAAAAATTATCTTCGCAATTTGAATATAAATTATTAAAAACTCATCTATCTAATTAAAAAATCTATCCTTTTAAAAGAGATGTACCCAATAAAACCTAGTTCTGAAAATCAAGTATGGGAGTACATACATTATCCAAAAAAAACTAAGACTAAATTTGTATGTTCTGAAAATCAAGTATGGGGGTACATACATTAGATCAAAAGTTTATGGCTAAGAATGAAGTTGTAAACAGAGAAGTTTTTTGCAAATATTCATAGAGAATTTGTGCGCCGCTTAAAGTACGGCAAGTTTCACGTAATTATCAACGTGAGGTTGGTCAGCAAAAATAGTGGGTGATACCTTATTGATAATTAATTTGACTTATATTTGTACTCCATTACTCCTATTATTTTATAATACCGTACAGATTAGACTTCTTTTCCTTCTTTTGTTTCTCCTGATGACGTGGAAGATGTACGGGCTTCTGACTCTGATCCTCGTCACTCAACACATAAATTATCAAATTAATACTACATCTCATCTACGTCTCTTTTTCGTGCCAGCTCTGTAGGAAGTTCATGATACTTCCCTTTTTATTTTAATACTCTCTCCGTTTCATATTACTTGTCGTTGTAGGGAAAAATTTTCGTTTCAAAATAAATGTCGTTTTAGAGTTTCAATGCAAAATTCATTAATAACATTCATAGGTAATTGTGTTTTTATTTTTCTATTGGTTGAAATGTGGTTAGGTGTATAGGTAATTAAGTTTTTATTTTGGAAATATACAAAATCATATGTTTTCTTAATATGTGTGAATAAACTTAGAACGACAAGTAATATGAAACGGAGGGAGTGCTTATCAAATCAATTTTATGCTAAACATTGGCGATGATTTGTTGGATTTTAACCGTAAGATATTACAATAAAATTTAGTCTATAAAATTTTGAGCTATAACCATATTTTTGTAGTTGTAAGAATTAGAGGCTGACCCATTGAAGGAATAGGTGGGTCAGCTGACACAGGTAAAATCTCATATATATATATTTTGTACATATAACATAATAGATTCAGTGGCTTAAATGGTGTTTGTGTTGGCATTGACACACTCAAACCCAGCCAAACGAAAAAAATTATGAATGAATGGTTGAACTGTAAAATTTTGTTTGTAGCAATATTAGTTATAACTCTAAAATTTTATATTTAGCTATTTTACAATTAACACATCAATGGTTGTTAGTTATTTATTTGGTAAAAATACATTTTAGTAGAAAATAAAAATATAATTTAATATTAATTATAATTTAAAATTTTATCTAACAGTGTGATATTGTTACTATAGTATATGATGTATTTATAGAATAAAATGTAAGTTATATATTATATTTATATATTTGATTTTTAATTTATGTATAATATATTTGTACACATACATCATAAAGTGTAAATAGTTATAAAATTTATTCAACAAGAAAAAATAATAGTTAAATTTCTTACAGCCTTCATAAAGCAACGACATCAAAGCTGTAAAAATTAATGCTGCTAATGCTGTAGCCAAAAACACATCTTATTAGTTTGGGCTGTGAGTATTTTAAGGAAAGCTAAAGCATGATTTGTTAAAGTTTGGGTCTGTAAACAATTTTTTGGTTGTAAAAGTAGGTATGGACGTCCGGGTTCGAGTCGAGTATTTTAAATGTTCGGATATTTCTGATGTTTGAGTATTTCTGTATAGGAATATAAAACCCGTTCGAGTATTTTCTCATTTCGGGCTGAGTTCGGGTACTTTCACTTTGGGTTTGGATAGTTTTGGTTCTATCCGAACATTAAAAAATAAATAAAATGCATGTTATGTTTCGTCTTCAAATCTTTCCTAATAATATAAATGATTTAAGAACACATGATTAAAAAAAACGTCCAAAAACATAGTAAAAACATCAATAAAATTTATAGATTAAATAAACAAACCGAAGCACGCGAAAAGAGTTTATACTTCCAAATATATATGATGATACAAACCAAAAAGTCTCTTTGTATTCTTAACACTGTAAGTTAAATAAAAAACAGTTTTGAAAAGTTTAACTAACTATAAATATTTTGAATAAAATAAAAAAAGTTAACTACAAATATATGGTTTATTGTCCATATGTTCGGATATATTCGGATATCCATTCGGGTTCGGGTATTATCCGTTCGGATTCAGATGTCTAATCTTTCTTAATTTAATATCCATTCGGGTATTTTGCTAGTTCGATTTGGATTTCAGTTCGGATTTTCAGATCGGATTCGAGTTCAGACATCGGATAAAATATCCACCCCTATGTAAAAGCATTCTACAATCTAACTAATCACTGTTTTTGATCAATTATTTGAACACTAAGTCACATGTGCTTCTCGTGGGATTATCTTACTTTTGTTTAATATTTGTTTTGATTTAAAAGATTTGGTTTTATATTAAGGATAAATCATTATTTAAAAATTATTTTTTCTTTATATTTTACCAGCTTTTTCCACTACAAAAATATTTTTTTTAATAAGGACTATATTCATTGTTAATTCATTGTAATAGAGATGTTACAACAAATTAACAAAGAAAACTGATTCATTATAAAACGTATGTCGTAATGGACGATTCGTTGTAATGTCCTCGTAAGCGTTACGACGACAAGCCTTTGTCATAAAACCAAAGGAAGGTTTCGTCGTAATGTCTTCGTTACATTTCGTCGTAATATCTTCGTTAAGCTTCCTCATAAAAACATGTAATCATTCCTTGTAATGTCCATGTAACATTTACGAGGATTTTACAAATAATTCCTGGTAAATACTTTGTAAAATTGTACGAGAATTTTATAAGTTATTTTTTGTAAAGTCCATGTAAAGTTTACGAGAAATTTACATATTATTTATAATATATATATTATAATATTACAAAATGTTCAAAATTTACAATATTTTTAATTATAAAACAAAGTAATTAATTTTTAATTATAAAACAAAATTTTTAATTTTTAATTATAAAACAAATTTTTTAATTTTTTAATTTTTTAAGAACTATATAAATCTCATATAAAATAATATTTAATTTATAATACAAAATGAAACAAAATAGAAAAGCTACGGCATGACGTTATCGAAGTAGTCGGAAGGGTCGTTCTGTTCTGGAGCGTCTATATCCATGACTTTGGGATGACATGGTTGCATCTCGAGAGCCGCTTGTCTAGAGTCCAATGCTCTCTAAAACCCGGTGCCACAACATCGAGCAGATCCTCAAGGGAGTCCAAGTGAACCTAATGGACTTCCATTCGAGTCTTCCTTTGAGATGTCTACAAGTCCCATCTTGAAGAATATGACAAAGTCATCCGTGCAACTTTGTTGACAGAGCCTATTCCTACCGTATGTTCCTTCTTTCTAGAAGTCACCTTAAAAAAACAAAATAATATAATTAATTTAAATTAAAAAATATTTTAAAATTTTACTTCATATAAGATCTCGTCCATCTCTTTCGTAGTCAAGCTGACGGGTAACCCATCTGTAGACTGTTGGGTTAGCTGCGTCTCGCGCTCGTTAATCCGAGCAGCCATGTCGTGGTAGAGCTTCTCCGACCGTGGATCTCTAAAAATTACGTTTGTGGCGTGAGTCATCTTGAATAAATCAGATAGAGATGATAAGACTCCCGTCTTCTCAGCCTACATACAAAAAGAATAAATTCAATTAAATATTAAAAATAAAATTAATTAATAATAAGATAAAATAAAAAATAAATACTAAAATAAAAGTTACAACATCTAGACGAATCCCATCGTGTGGTTTTGACCCGATTGTATGAACCATAGGAAAATTACCATCATTATCTCTTGTTCTCTTGGAAGCCGAGCACGAGTTGGCCTTATAGACCGAGGCATGTAGCTTCCAATAAGCGATGAGACCATCCCATACATCCCTCGTGATCTTGGTGGGCTTCCCCTCATAACCGTAACTGCACAAACTGCACAAAAGAAGTTCAACATAATTCTTGTACTCCTCCCAAATAGTGATAAGCTCAGTGTAGTATGAACTAACGTCCATAGATCCTTGTTAAATGGTGCTAATCCGTTGTTCTATTTCAAACACCCGAGATGCATCATCTTGTTTGAAACGACTCATAAGATTCTTCCAAATACCCTCAACAGTAGAGATAAACAACATACTTTGATGTATCTTCTTGTTATCAGAATTCATGAGCCAAGTTGCGATCATGATGTCGTTATAACGAGACAAAGATCCAGCATCAACGTGACAATCATGAGGTTTAGAGATTTTATCAGTGACAAATCCGAGTTTGTTGTGAACACTCAAGTCCATCTGAACCAATCATCGCCATGAGTGAAAGTCCGCACCACTCGTTAGACGATCTATGACGAGCTGCAAAACGGCGTGGTCAGAGCTGTGCAAGAAGTAGGAATTATCGTAGCTATTGAAGGATTGACGAATCGGAATCTAAGAACCATGTTTAGGAGGACGACCATCACACAAAATTGTCGTCATCAGAATCAAAAAACAAGAAATGAAAAGAGCAGAAAACACTTATTCGTTGGATTCAGAATCAGAAGATGGAGGAGAAGATGGCGTAGGTGGTCGGTTTGAAGAAATAACAAACAAAGGAAATGAGTTGCAGAAGATGAAGGTGAATCAGAGAAGCGCTCATGATCGAAGAGTAAGCTCTGATACCATATTAACAATACAATTATCAAATGAACATATATTCTTAATCTTAGTGTCAATGTACAAGGAGCTTATATAGTAGCGAATAATAGTAAGCTAAGCTTTAACGTCTCTAACTAATTCAGTTACATCAAGTTGTTAATATGTACACTATGTATACTATAATAAATAGGCATCATGTAATGTTATTTATCTGTTATTATAACATTTTTGTACTCTTGAAACATTTAGCAAAAAATGTGCCCTATTCTAAAAATACCTTTACAAATCTTGTCTTTTGGTGGTTCCCATTGCATCAGCGTATATTATTGGAATTCTGAGTCAGATTTATGTAGAAGTAAATATGTATTTAAAAAGTCATATTTGAAATACAAACAATAAGTTTATTTGGTGGCTAAAACTAGATCAACTAGTAGAAATTATGGGTGGACAAAAAAACCGAACCGAACCGAGTCAAACCGAACCAACCGAACTGAAACCGATTCGAACCGAACCAAAGTCCATTTCAAATTATTCGGTTGAAGATTTTCTCAACCCGAACGGTTCGGTTCAGTTCGGTTTAAAACCGAACCGAACCGATAAACCGAAGTGTTTTTATAATTATTTAAATTAAAAATATTAGTAATATCAAGATATTAAAATCATTAGACAAAGCCCACATAATTTCCTTTTTCTCTTTTTCTTTAGTTAATTTTTGTTTGATTGAGTTTTTATAAAGTTATAAACTATATTTGTGACTTTTTAAAGGTTTTTATTTTGATTTTATATTGAATTTAATTTACATATTTTTTATTATGACCAATGCGATTATTTTATAACAACCATACATTTATGTATTAAAACATGATTTCTCAAAATAAATAAACTAAGAGAAATCCGATTAAACCGAGCCGAAATGTAAACTGAATTGAATACAAACCAAACCGAATATAAACCGAAACGAATATAAACTGAACCGAATATAAACCGATCCAAAACCGATCCAAACCGAACTAACTATGGTTTACTTCAACTGATAAAATTCTAGAACCGAATTAACTAAACCGAACCGAATCCGAACCGAACCGATGAAATAACCAAAGTGCCCACCCCTAGTAGAAATTTAATACATCTCAGGTTCGATTCTTATTGGAAAGAATTTGCTTTCCAAATGAGAGCTATTTAACATTGGCTGTAACTGGTAACATAATTTATGAATACTTGGAATGAAAGGAATTAAAAAAATGGAATGTAGTGAATGGAATGGTGGCAGTTACGTAATAGAACAAATTGGAATGAGTAATTGCAGGAAAACATTTTTGCAATATTAATGGTAACTTTTTTAAGGAATGGAATGAAATAACATTAACTATAATTTAAATTAAATTATTTGACAGTAGACTAATAAATTAAATTAACTATAAGAGTGTTATCAATAGACTAATAAATTAAATTAACTATAAGAGTGTTATCAATAGACTAATAAATTATATTTGACAGTAGAATAAATTTTACTAAAATTAATAAACAATGTCAAAAAAAAAATATTTAAGAAGAAGAAGTTGCTATTATTTAGTTTAAGGTTGTAACTAATCGAAAGATTTTACCAGAATTTCAATTTCAAAATCTTAATAAATCTACTATTTACTGCAACAAATAAGTTAGATAAAATCTGAACATTATAAAAAAAATCTTTTTAAAATGAACTTTTTTCCATTCCTTTTCATTCACGTGCATTTTTTATTCTGAATGTTTTTGTGCTGTATTCCTTTTGTTTCCACTTATCCCACAGGAATCATTGGAATTGAATCTATTTTTCATTCCACGTAAATGGTAATTTTATTTTGGAATCTACAGGAATTGGCCATTGCAAAGAGTTCTATTCCAAAAAACATACATCCAGTTGCAACCATTGTTTAAGCATCGTGAGAATTATAAAGATTTTCAGATCTAAAACTTTCAGTAAATTAAAAAAGAAATCACATTTAAAATAATTTAAGTTTTAAACTAAAAATACAAAACAATGATCGAGTAGGTTATACATTATAAATAACAGAATGGGTTATACATTTATACTTAACAATATACATCCAAAGTTTACTTTTGTTAGATTTATAATTTTATTACATCAAACAAGATTTATATGATATGTTACATAAGTATCCACATTGTTTTCTTTTCTAAATGAATTCCACTATAACAACAAAGTCCAAATTCAAAATTGCATAACCGGTTGATTTTTCCACTTATTGCGGTGTCTCTACGACTGTTGTGTGGAAGGAGTCGTGGGAGCACCACAATAAGTGGAGCAATCAAGCCACGTTCGATTGACCTTCCAACTGAAGCTTAAGGCAACTGTCTCCTTTTCTTCGACTTCTCTAGTTTGCTTTGGTTTTTGCCAATTCCGCTGCTTAGCTGGTTCCTAATCCGGTTTTCTCGCTTCGGTTGCATGTCTTTGTTGCTTTCATTATATTGTTTAATTTCATTTCCACAGTTTGCTATTCGTTATTTTTGTAATTGCTGTGAAAAATTGAAAATTTGGTATAATATTTAATATTTTATCAAAAAAATATATATTACATAATCGAGCGGACCCATATATACTATTAAATTCTTGAACCCTGATGATGAACGTTAGTTTATTATAATCACCAGACTTTAGTTAACATCGGATATCTGCAGTTTTAAATAAAGGAGTCGTGGGGGCACCGCAATAAGTGGAGCAATCAAACCACGTTCGATGATCTTCCAAACGCGTAAGATACGCGGGACAAAGTACACATCAAATTATGATCACAATAAAAAGATAACCACCTGGTCTTATATTGTTATATCAACCGATCCATTATTTATTTAATGGACCGTACAGATCATCGTCATCTCCCACTTTTCATATCCAAACTCATACCAATATCTCTTCTTTCTAATTTTTTCTCTCTCCTTTTTATTTTACTTTTTGAAGTCAAGCTCATAATGAATAATGAATAAAATGCTAAGTTTCGGCTGCTACCATCCGTTGACTCTATGCAGGCTCTGCCATAAATAGAAACAATAGAAGTCCATGTTTTCAACCAAAAAATGCAAGTATTTATTCGTCAAATTTTACAAAATGTGGGGTTTGAATAATGAGCGTTACTTATAGTTTGTTTCAGAAAACAAATATATGAAGCAAACAAATTATTATGAATATACAATATATAAATTATTATGATATTGTAAATATGAATACAGAAGTCATTGTGAATTATCCGAATATGAAATATGTAAATTAAATACAAATAAATAATTATGAAAAGAAATTAAAATTTATAATTAGAAATTAACTATATTGGTCTATATCGGTGTAGGCATTTTTTGCACCGTTGTCGGTTACGGACCAACGAGTTATACCCAAAAAAAAGTCCATGTAGACAGTCTAAATGGGCGTTGTGCATGCGGAACAATTGACACCTCTGTCTACTCCCATGTGTCCCCCAACCACGGCATATCCGTTGACGAGTCGATGGACTTTTCCATTGTATATCTCTTTGGTCAAGTATTGACATGACACGAAAGTGGCTTGACAAAAACCGATCATGAATTGGAGGGAGTCAGGGAGGGCTACGTGACCACCAGTGTCAGCTACAAAAGACATGCTGCCTTTTTTATTGAAGATTGGGCATTCAAGTTTGTAAAAGAATCTTGTAATTTTCCAATGTCGAGTGAGCCACTGTCTTGTTACTGATCATGTATAAATACTTCTTGTTTGAGCTGTTATTACATTAGCTTTTTTTTTTTGTTAAATTATTACTTTAGTTTTCTGCAAAATACTTGGATAAAACTAGTTTCTTAGCTTTTGAAAATGCCTATATTATTCTTTGTATTAGGTGAATCTAGGCGTACTTTTTGTCAGAGTTTTTCATATATACAGTTTTAAATTGTGTTTCATTTTTATGTTTCCCGAAGATAAAAAAAATGTAAAATTCTTATACCTTGCCATGAAGAGATCAAGCTACACACTATCTTTTGTCAATTGTGACATATACAGATTTATGTAAATAAATAAACCGTGATCCCAGTGTGATTTAATGTTGGACTTAAGAAATCATGGAGTTTTGTTAAATAAAACTAAATATAAATATATCAAAATGATCAATAAGTAATATCAAGATACAAACCAAGAAAAATGTCAAGTTGATAAAATGAATGTATTAGTTTGAAACAAAAACTTCATATAAAATAAGAAACAAGCCACACAAAGTAAATTTAATTCTCAATCTGAATATATCAAGCCTCATGTACTCAAATATAGTAGAACACTTATTTTATGTGTACGTGTGTACATGTATGAGATGGAAATAATATTCCATGAGTGACTAAACATCAGCCGCATTTTCATTTTCTAGCGGCGTGGAGGTGCCGTCCGGAGCTGCCTTTTTGCCTCTTTCAGATCTACTATTCTCTGCGAATTTAAGGCTGCCTTCATGCAATCCTTTCAGCTTCTCTTCCTCAGTCCACTCCGCCGCATAATAATGCTCTTCCTTTGATTTTCTACCGTCACTTGTTGGTCCCAAAAACATACTTCCCCACTGTGGAAAATGTATAAACGCAACCAAAAGCGTAAAAACCATCGATGTTATTCCCATCAGCGACAAACCATCGGCAGTATGGATTCTTGATGAAGAGAAAAAGGCAAGTTGGGTTAGACCCGACCCGAAGTTTCCTCCTGCGCCGGTCAGTCCTGAGATTATCCCTAGAGAGCGGCGCGAGACAAAAGGAACGATGCCGAAGGTGGCCCCACAAGCAGCTTGCACACCCACGGAGAAAAGCATCATAGCTAAAATAGCTATAGGAAGTGAAGTAGCACGGCCGAGCCAAACACAGAAGAGACCACCAGAAGTTTGTAAGATCCAAAGGGTCCATAACCTCCCTCTCATACCGAAGTACTTAGCTGACAAGTCAGATGCGAAGCCACCAATAGGACGAGCGAAGAAGTTAGCCATACCAAAGCTGGCTGCTATCATACCGGCTGTATGGAGTTTAAGTTGAAACCTTAAAAAAAAACAAATAGGTCAAGTTACTTTTGATGGAAGATACATAAATCTGAAACGAAAATTAAGGGATTAGTGAGACTTGAATTTTAACAAAAAAAAAAATCAATTCCCACTAATTCCCCGTTAGTATATTTGATAATGCAATTGAAATGCAAACCTGTCGAAGAAATATTCTGAGATAACATTGTTGATGGTCATTTCTATTCCCATGGAAAATCCATAGAGAATGAACAAAACATATGTTATGTAGTTCCTCAGAGCATACCAAAACACCTAAAAGAACAAAACAAATCGTGTTAAAAACTGGAATTCTTATGTGTATTTACATAAATAAATAATCAGTTCCAATTTAGGCATGTCACAGGTGTAAACATATTTTTCAGAGTAAACATATTTGACTAGTTTTGAATATATTACTGTGATTTACTTGCTTCATTTAGTACCTTGGATAAGTTGTCTTTGGAAACGTCTCCTTTCTTCTGCAGAGTACTTAGGTTTCCATCAGGAAGATCTTGTCCAAGAGTGAGCACAAGAATCCCCATGATGACCTGAAGAAAGCCAGGGACGAAGAACGCAATCCTCCATGCCGTGAAGGGAGTGGCTCCAGAGAGTTTGATGACGTGGAAGACCATCGGCATGAGTAACTGAGTCACGCCTCCTCCCATGTCTCCCCAACCACCGGCACATCCGTTGACGAGTCCAATGATCTTTCCAGTGAACATCACACTCGTCCAGTATGAACATGACACGAACGTGGCTAGACAAAAACCGATCATGAACCGAACGGATAAGTAGCCAGCAGCGTCAGCTACAAAAGACATGCTGAACACTGCTGGAGCCGACAGCATTAGGAGAAACGCCGTCCCGTACCTGTTTTATTTTATTGGTTAATTATAAAAATGTAGATATGATTTTTTTAGTGGGAGACCACTTAAGTTAACGCTGGAAAATGTGATGTATACATAGATGATAAAGTTTTTTCATAAAAGACTATAAAATAGGTTTGCTGAAAATGGATGTGGATATTTCACAAGGTTAGGAAAACTTGATTGGAATACTTTTGAACGAGAATTGACATAAGTTTCTATGGAGATATCAGTTCACGATCTCCTAATAAAATTTAAAAAATATCACGATAAGAATATAACATCTCTAGAATAAATATGGCAATTTCTGTAAGTTTTCTTTCTTAAAAACTATGAAAATCACGATATATGTATTTTCCCATCATGATTTGAATTGTTCATATTTGTGGATGCTATATCTAATACTGCATGCATTCTAAGAGCCTCTTAGATGGAGTAATGATTTTCTTTTTTTTTTGTTCATTACTCTATTTCCCGTTCCATTGTGCAGTAAATTATGAAATGAGGTTGGAGATGTTCAATATGTAAATTAGATAATTCTATGTTCAAAGTGGTTTCACTATTAAACTAATTTTTATATAATTATAAATGCAATTCAGAAACATTATCAAGTACCTAGCCCCGAGCAAGTCACAAACAGCTCCCATAGCGAATCTTGAGAAAATGGCACCGGAGACGGAGGCGACTCCTGCGTTACCAATATCAGTTTTGGTCAAATCGAGGTTGTCTCGGATGATGGGAACGAGAGGTGCGGCGGCAAACGTGGAGATGAAGCAAGTGAAGAAAGAGATCCATCCTAAGTGGAAAGCTCTCATGTGTGGTTTCGCAAATGAGAATGGTTTGAACACTTTTGCTTTATGCTCTGAATCCACCGGCAACGCAAACTTAGCCGTTGGATCATCAGACTGGACGCTATGGTCATCATCGCCTTGGTCAGAGAAAGAGAAAACATGTTCCTTCCCGGTGACTCCACGCATGGAGGTCCCAATAGATCCTTCTTCATCATTATGGTGAGCCATTATTGTTCCAAGAAAGTTGGAGAAGAAGCCTCGTTCGTGTTGTTTTTTCTCACGCCTTTGTTTTTGCTTTTGCTTTTGCTTTTGCTTTTTAAATTTAGGTTTAGTTTTTCGTACCATATATATAACCGTAGAAATGTGGCATGTTTTTTTTTTGGTAACTGAGAAATGTCGCATGTTCCTTTAGGAAAATTAAAAAAATATTTGATGGAAGATATATATGGGTAATATGGTAGACCAGGCCCGACTCATCGTTTGTGCATGTTTTAGTTATATGTATGTATGTTATGTATCACGCTGCCAGTCTTTTAATTAATAAAAATTGCAACTTTGTAGACCTGACGAAGACATAACAAAGTGCTAGTCGTCGATTAGTAACAATCTATGATTAAACTTATTTGATTTATTAAAAATATCCAATAGATATCCATTGAAATGTGTCTGTCTTTAACAACAAAATAAAAGTAAAAGGTATCGCCTTTTCAGCACTTCTTTCACCAAAAAAACTTTTCACCACATAGTTTTGCCTCTTTTTGTTAACTGACATGAAAATCAATATGAATTGCGAAAACGATTATAATAAATATTTTACAACTGTTATTTTACCCGCTCTATTTTTTTTATTTACCCACTCTAGAATGATCAAAACATATAAATTAATACGCATCACACTAAAAATTCTTACAAGACCTCTATTTTCATCTATAAAGTCTATTTTTAGAGCAAGATCATTTTGAAATAGTAATCTATAATACCATAAAATAAAAAAGTATATATATGTTACTCTGAACTCGGAGCAAAACTACTTATTTCTCTATCTTAGATTTCTTTGTTACAAAACAATCGTTATTTTGATTTATAATATTTTAGTTATATACTTGAACATAATTTTACTAACAAAATTTAATATCAAACTAATTAAAATTTTAAAATGCAACAATATCACAACGTACTACAAATTTACTTTCAGATAAAATAACTTTATTAAACTATTATTAAAAAATATAATTAAGATTTAAATTGCATATATAAAAGTATTTATTTTAAAAAAATATTAATTATACAATAACAAAATATATTTAAAATATCTCTTTGGGAGAGGAAAATAGAAGAAAATGCTGGAGCAAAAATAAACTTTTATCGATCGATGCTCTGACCGGCTGAAAACATGTCAATTCTAGTCTCACCTGTTTCTAATGCGCCAGACAGTACCAGGCCTTGTTACGAAGCAGACCATTCTGAAAGTCACTGTAAAAGAAAACAAATGGTATTATTCAATGAACGTTTTCGCTTTTCATGGCCGGCCCATGTTTTACAGCAGACGCATCACATGCTTCACCACGTTTCTAATCTACAGAGCAAATCACATTACACTCAGTTTACGCAATAAAGGTAGATCATATATAAAAACACATCAACACATTCACTGCGTGTATGTATGTGAGTACTAATCGTCCACATAACTAATTATCTGAGATAAATAGAATTATTGGCACAGCTAAACTAGATTTTGTTATCCGTTAAGAAACTTTCCAGTCTCGGTTCCTCTGTCGCTTTCTTAATAGTCTAAAGTAATGGTTTTCTTATCAAGGATTACTGTTCTTATATCTTCTTATATATATAAATGAGAAGTGCTTATGTGTTTATCACTAGTGAACTCTTAATAAATTGTTAAAATTTGATTGACCTATAATTTTTAGTTTTGATTTATTTAAATTAAATCTAAAACGTAAAGATAACTAAAACCAATAAACACCACTTGCTAAATAATCTACATATTATATTACAAATAGTAACTTATTGAAACTAAATGCCAAAAATATAGAAATACTAATAATGTTTAATCAATTATTTTTAATATTTATAAATAATATAATATAATCTTTCTATATTTTAAATAAAAAGTCAATTAAGTGATTTTTACTATGTATCGATCACTGATGAACTCTTAAGAACTTGTTATAATTTGATTGGTTGACATTTTTAATTTTAATTTATTTAAGTTAAATCTTAAAATTAAAGATAATTATAACTAATAAACACCACTTGTCAAATAACCTATAGGATATTACAAATAGTAACTTATGGTAAATAAATATCAAAATTATAAAAAGACTAATAATGTTTGATCAATTATTTTTAATATTTATAAACAATATAATATAATGAACAAAGTTTCTATATGAAATAAATCAAAAAGTTTATATTGTACATTACAAATTATATTTGTCTATAATAACAACCAAAATCTTGTAAAGTCCACACATGCTTTATAAATAATTGATAGAAATTAAAACAATAGAAAAATTGATTGACTATGTTTTACAAATCAATGTATCAGAACTTTAAAACTATTTATAAGAACATATAAATCATTTATAAAAATTAAATCCTCCTATATATTAAATGAGAAGTCACTTAAGTGATTTTTCTTATGTATCGATCATTGGTGAACTAAATAATTTGTTATAATTTGATTTATTGATAATTTTTAGTTTTGATATATTTCAATTAAATCTAAAAAATAAAGGTAGTTAGAAACAAGAAACCCTCCTATATATTAAATAAGAAGACATGTAACTGACTTTTGCTTATGTGTCGTGACTTTTTTAAGAAATTGTTAAAATTTGATTGGCCAACAAATTTTAGTTTTGATTTATTCAAATTAAATCTAAAAATTAAAGGTAAGTTTAGAACCAATTAAAATCACTTAAAAATAATCTAAATAATATTAAAAATAATAATAACTTATGGTAACTAAATGTTGACAATATATATTAAAAAACTAATAATGCATGGAAATGAAATTCTAGCTGAAGAAGGGGATGAAGATTTCTTACTTAAAGCCATCAGATGGTAAAAAATTTAACCATATAGAGAAAGTAAAAAACCCTCCTGGCGGTAATGGAATTTGTGATAGTGCCCAAGTATCTTTAGCAACTTCACAGTGGAACAGCACAAGGCAAATCGCTTATGGAGCAAGACCACATCCTGAACAAGTAGTATCCACTAGAATCATGAGAATGAATACGTTGTTTCACCGCCAAGGCTCCTGATAATGCTCTCCCCATAAAATGTCTGATCTTAGGAGTTGTTTTAGTTTTCCACAAGTCTTTCCAGAGTTGTCTCTCTATCGGAGGAAGACCTGGAGACGGAGCAGATTTGAGTACCTATAAAGTCTGCAAACTTGTACCCACTCTTTGAAAACCCCCACTCCAAGTGATCCTGCTCCATGCCGTTAAACTTAGTGTTGACAAACGACTCAACATCCTCATCACAAATAAGTTCTCAAATCAAAGGAATATTCCAACCACCATGAAGAGGATCCATCAGATCACTAATAGAGATAGTAAGATCCACCAGTGCTCCTTGTTGATAACGTGGAGGAAGCGGCGTCTCATCAACAATCCAGTTCTCAATCCAGACTCTAGAGGTCTCTCCATTACCAATTTTCTGAACCAGACCTTAGGATAACAACTCTCTGCCGTGGAGAATATGTCATGCATAGGAGGGACGAGTACCAAGGCTACAATCAAGGAAGGAGGATCGTGCGAAGTAACAATGTTTAAGCAACGACAGAGTTGAGATTTGAACATATCCTCCAAGCTTGTTTTGGAAGGAGGGATTGATTAAAAATTTCAATGTTACGAAACCCTAACCCACCAAGCTCCTTGTCTTTGCACATTTTTTGCCAAGAAACCCACAAAATCTTCTTTTTGTTAGTGTCAGAACTCCACCAAAACTCAACCATAGCGCTAGTTAACTTCGATCACACATCTTTTGGTAGTTTGAATACCAATATGGCAGAGATATGCAAAGCTAAAGAAACTGGCTTTAGGAGTATCTCTTTTCCTCCTTGAGATAATACCTTAGAGAACCAACCATTCAATCTACCATAAAGATTTTTTTAATGAAATTCAGCAATTTAATTTTTGAGCCACTGGAACATTCTAGTAAGCCAAGATTAGACCCTTCCCATCCTTCATGATCAATGCCGATAATGGTTTTGATCTCCGTTTTCGAGTTCTTTGCAACATAAGCTCAAAATATAACTGAATTTTTTTGAAGGTTGATGACTTGACCTGAGGCATTTCCATAGTCCTTTAAGCACCTTCTAATTTCTTCAGCATCAAAGATGTCAGCCTTACAAAGTAACAAACTATCATCAGCAAATAGTAAATGATGAAATAAAGGCCCAGCAGCCGAGAGTTTAATCTCATGTAACCAACCAGTCTCCTCTGCTGCATCAAGACGTGAGACCAGTGCTTCTGCACACAGTATGAACAGAAACAGAGACAGGAGATTGCCTTGGCATATACCACGCTCAAGATGAATGAAGCCATAAGAGTTTCCATTCAGAATAACTGAAAACGAGACTGTTGTGACACATGCCATGATCTATCTTATCCAGACCATGTCAAAGCCCAATTTTTTCATAAGAACTTCCAAGAAATTCTGTTCCACTCGATCATATGCTTTGGACATATTCGTTTTAAAAGCCATACACTCCTCTGAGACCTTGGGATTGGTGCAAATACCATGAACCATCTAATGAGCAATGATAATGTTATTAGATATCAGTCTATCTGCCACAAAGACACCTTAAGTATCATAAATGATTTATGGTCGTATGGTTTTCAACAACTTACTCAGTATCTTCAATATAATCTTATATTGAACCAAGCACAAATTGATAGGTCGCAGATCCTGTATTTTAGTTGGTTTGGTAATCTTTGGAAGCAAGCTAAGTTGAGTATGATTTCAACCTTCAGGCATGATAGAGAAACTGAACAATAGACTAATCTCTGTAATGAGTTGTGGCCCCACTATATGCCAGAATATTTTGATAGAAAACACTGGTCAATCTATCCTCCCTAGGCGCACAACTATCTTTCATGCTAAAGGAAGCTTTCTTAATCTCTGCAGCCGTAACCGGAGAAGTAAGCATCGAGTTCATATCATCTGAGGCTCTGCGCCTAAAACCCACAAAAAGAGATTCCAAATCAAAGGAGTCTGAACTTCCGAATAAACCTCTAAAGTAGTTCATTGCGGTGTTTCCTTTTGACCCCTCTGCAAAATGTTCCTGCCCCAAATCATCAAGTAGCATTAACAAATAATTTTGAAGCCGCTTCTCCTTCACAAAATTGTGAAAAAATTGTATTAAAGGTCACCGGAACACAACCACTCTTCATGGCATCTCTGTTTCCAATAAATCTCTTCCTCTCTTAGGGCTTCAGCTAAGTCCATCTTCAGGTTTTTCATCTGATAGAATGGGGGACTCACTTTAGCTACTTCTTTCTCCAAAATAGAGTAATTATTCTTCCACGTCATAGCCAGCCCTCCACTTAAACCAACCGGCTCTACTGTGACAAGATGACCATACCCCAAGCTGTAAACCCTTAACATAATCAAACGTCTGTTTAATTTCTATAAGAAAAAGAAAATCCGGGAAATATTTTCTACGAAACTCCCGAAATTGTTGAATTGTCTCAGAACTCCCTGCTCCTTTACAATTCCAGCTAAGAATGCTCATTGGAGAGACATCGGCTTCAATACGGAAGCCACCAGATTTTCTGAGTGCCTTGGGGTTTTGTTTTCGGAAGACTGCATTGAGATACTCTGTTTCTTTTTGGAACTGCCACTGGTCTCCTGCGGATTCTCTAACTGGGTAACCGGAGTACTTGCAGAAGATGGTTTTGTAAGGATCTTTCTCTTCCATGATGTGGAGTGTTTCCTTTGCGTCTTTTTAGCGCCATAGTTTCTAGAAGCTCACCCCCACCCCCCCACCCCACCCCAAGAGGGGCCAAGCTGAAAACCCGTCGAAACATGAGCAGACACTGAGACAATAGAGTTAATAGCAGAGGATTCAGTCTCATCCTCAATGACAGCAGCATCTTTTAAGTATGAGACAGATTGACATAAACCAACATCCTGCTCTCGGGAGGACTGATGAGGCTGATCGGGGTAAGAAT
Source organism: Sinapis alba (assembly GCA_012274485.2). Lineage (NCBI taxonomy): Eukaryota > Viridiplantae > Streptophyta > Magnoliopsida > Brassicales > Brassicaceae > Sinapis > Sinapis alba. The sequence continues at coordinate 6,293 of MU108606.1, read as the reverse complement.
ATATATGGCCTTTGCCCTTATCAAGTTCATTCGTTATCTGAGTCACTAGCAAGGAAGATTTTCTGGCATTATGAGTAATACCTTGTTGTACTCTTTCAATTCTTGCTCTTCTCTCCGTGTCATCAGCGTGAGATATATAAAGCATAGCCATGTTTTGATCAGACTTCAAAAGTTCTTGGAATAAAGGAGGGAAACCACGCGATCCATCCAACAAGTTCACTTAAGGCCGTGAAGAAGACCCTTCAACACCACGAACAACAGTTTTTTCATGGAAGTGTCTTTTTATCCAGCAACATGCCATTTGTACCCATCAATTAAATATATTTGCATGCTCATGCTGCTTCTTTACCGAGCAGTCAAGTTCGTGATAAAATCTTGTAATGTTACAATGTGGAGTGAACCAAAGTTTTTTTACTGATCATGTATAAATGGTTTTTCTTGTTTTTGCTGTTATTTCATTAGTTTTGCAAAATCTGTATGAAAAAGGCATAACTAATTTCTTTCCTTTAACAAAATTTGTATTATTCTCTTTAGACTGCACAGATTTTTTTGCAAATATACAAATGAAAAGGTTAAAATCTGTATGAAAAAGGTGAAAAAACTGTGTGTATGCGCAGATATCCACCTAGTAAAAAACAAAGATAAAAAAAAAAGTTGTTAAGAAAAAAGAGTGATTCCTATACCTGCCATGATGAGTTCAAGTTACACCTTATATTTTTTCAGTATATCAGATTTGAGTAAACCAATACAGCCATATTAATGTGATTTTGATATTGGACTAAGTAACTATGGACGTTTGTTAAATAACATAAATTTATAAATATATCAAGTTGATCAATAAGTAAAGCATATTCAAACTAAGAAACATGCAATTTCATGAAATGAAGGTATTAGTTGTAAAAGAAAAACTTCATATAAACAAGAAACAGAAACTTCGTTTTGCCAATGCGATTTTGATGTTGAACTAAGTAATTATGTACGTTTATTAAATAACATAAAAGTGTAAATAATCAAGTTGATCAATAGGTAATGCATATATACAAACAAAGAAACATTTCAATTTCATGAAATGAAGGTACTAGATGGAAAACAAAAAAAAACTTCGTATAAAAAAAGAAACAAGCCACAGAAAACTACACTGAATAAACTTTGAATATGTGAAATCTCTTGTACTCAAATTAATTAAGAGCTCCTTGGGTATAAAACACTATGACACACCAATATGTATAACCAACATCAACAAGAATATTAATATGTCTATATAACATAACATAATATGCCTCACCAGATTTATTTTATGTGTGTACGTGTGTACATGTATGAGATGGAAATAACATTCCATGAGTGACTAAACATCAGCCGCATTTTCATTTTCTAGCGGTGTGGAGGTGCCATCCAGAGCCGCCTTCCTGCCTCTTTCAGATCTACTATTCTCTGCGAACTTAAGGCTACCTTCATGCAAACCTTGCCGCTTCTCTTCCTCAGTCCACTCGGCAGCATAATAATGCTCTTCCTTTGATTTTCTACCGTCACTTGTTGGTCCAAAAAACATACTTCCCCACTGAGGAAAATGTATAAATGCAACTAAAAGCGTAAAAACCATCCCCATAATTCCCATTAGCGACAAACCATCGGCAGTGTGGAATCTTGGTGAAGAGAAAAAGATCAATTGAGTTAGTCCTGAACCGAAGTTTCCTCCTGCTCCGGTCAGTCCTGAGATTATCCCTAGAGAGCGGCGCGAGACAAAAAGAACGATGCCGAAGATGACCCCACAAGCAGCTTGCACACCGATGGAGAAGAGAATCATGGCTAAAATAGCTACAGGAAGTGAAGTAGCACGGCCGAGCCAAACACAGAAAAGAGCACCAGAAGTTTGTAATATCCAAAGGGTCCATAATCTCCCTCTCATACCAAAAAACTTAGCTGACACGTCAGATGCATATCCACCTATAGGACGAGCGAAGAAGTTGGCCATACCGAAGCTGGCTGCTATCATACCAGCTGTATGGAGTTCGAGGTGAAACCTGATACACGTCAAACAAAAGAATCAAGTCAAGTTACTTGTGATGGAAGAAACTTAAATCTGAGAGAAATTTAGAGGGTTTGTGGGATTTGAATTTTAATATAGTTGGTTAAATTTAAGAGAAATTCCCTTAGATAGCCCCTTTTAGTTTGTTCGTCACAAAAATAGTTCTTAGGAAAGAAAATGACTAAAATAAGTTTTTTAGAAGCTAAATTTTTTATTTATATGCATTTATACCCCTAGGGTTAACTAGTTTAGACTTTAGGGTTTAGAGTAAATGGGTGGGTTTAGGGATAGGATTTCAAATTTTAAAAAAAAAAAAAAAATTGAAATTTTTTTTTTTAAAAATGTTATTTTGGTCATTTTATTTTTTTAGAGCTATTTTGTGACAAAAACTTAAAAAAAGCTATTTAAGAGAATTGTCCTAAATTTAAAAGTTGAAGTATTAATTAAATTTGCATAAAGTTATGTTAAGTTCTTAGAGAGTATTATTAACAGAAACTCCACAAAATTCTGTTATAACAAATTTAAACCCTAGGGATATAATTAATATTCTAAAGTTGTGATTAATGACTTAAATTATTAATAGTCAAAATCCCAATAACTAGATTGTAATAAAATTACTGAATCGAACAATTTTAAATAGAATTAACAAATCTTATAAACCAATAATAGTGGAGTCTATTAAAATTATTAAAACCCATAAAACTAATAACAACATAATTTAGGAATTATAAACATTTTATATTTGTTAATGGAACTGAACGCAAACCTGTCGAAGAAATACTCTGAGATAACATTGTTGATGGTCATTTCGATTCCCATGGAAAATCCATAGAGAATGAACAAAAGATGTGTTCTGTAGTTCCTCAAAGCATACCAAAACACCTAAAAGAACAAAAATATTGTGTTAAGGAAACCGGAATTCTTATGTGCAACCAAATAAATAAATAATTAGTTGCAATTTAGGCATTTCAAATGTGTACATCGAAAATATATAATTTGAGTGGTCAACCAGAATTATGGTTTTGGTTCTCTATCCACAAGGTTTCGTTCAGAGTAAACATTTTTTAAAATAGAGAAACGATACTAGTCTGTCTCGTCAGTATCATCCATATCATCCATAACATGTTTTTGGTAAATAATTTTTTTTTTCATATATTACTGGGATTTACTTGCTTCAGAGTATGATTAACCCGGAGTTTTTAAGGTGAGGTTCTTACCGTAATTTAAGAACTAATTATTAATTTTAACAAAAAAAAAGTTAAGAACTGGTTCTTAAATTACGTTAAGAACCCCAACAAAAAATCTCTGGGTCAATCATGCTCTTAGTACCTTGCTGAATTTGTCTTTGGAAACGTCTCCTTTCTTCTGCAGAGTACTTAGGTTTCCATCAGGAAGATCTTGTCCAAGAGTGAGCACAAGAATCCCCATGATGACCTGAAGAAAGCCAGGGACGAAGAACGCAATCCTCCATGCCGTGAAGGGAGTGGCTCCAGCGACTTTGATGACGTGGAAGACCATCGGCATGAGTAACTGAGTCACGCCTCCTCCCATGTCTCCCCAACCACCGGCACATCCATTGACGAGTCCAATGATCTTTCCAGTGAACATCACACTTGTCCAGTATGAACATGACACGAAGGTGGCTAGACAAAAACCGATCATGAACCGAACGGCCAAGTAGCCACCAGCGTCAGCTACAAAAGACATGCTGAACACTGTTGGAGCCGATAGCATTAGCAGAAACGCCGTACCGTACCTATTTTATTTATTGGTTAATTATTAAAATGTAGATATGATTTTTTTAGTGGGAGACCACTTAAGTTAACGGTGGAAAATGTGATGTATACATAGATGATAAAGTTTTTTCATAAAAGACTATAAATAAGTTTGACTGAAAATGGATATGGATATTTCATAAGATTATGCCATGATTATTGCATGGTTCTTAATTAAGACGGAGTTTTTAGCGTTCTTATATTAGTAAAACTTGATTGGAATACTTTTGAACGAGAATTAACATAAGTTTCTATGGAGATATCAGTTCACGATCTCCTAATAAAATTAAAAAAATATAAACTATGAAAATCACGAGATATATTTTTCCCATCAGGATTTGAACTGTTCATATTTGTGGATCCACAACTATGAGAATCACGAGAAATGTATTTTCCATCATGATTTGAGTTGTTCATACTTCATAGTAGTGGATCCTATATCCAATGCATGTGTTCTAACAATATGTACGTTAGATAATTCTATATTCAAAGTGGTTTCACCATTAAACTAATTCTTATATAAATATAAATGCAGTTCAAGTACCTAGCCCCGAGCAAGTCACAGACAGCTCCCATAGCAAGCCTTGAAAAAATGGCACCAGAAACGGAGGCGACTCCTGCGTTACCAATATCAGTTTTGGTCAAATCGAGATTGTCTCTGATGATGGGAACGAGAGGTGCGGCGGCAAACGTGGAGATGAAGCAAGTGAAGAAAGAGATCCATCCTAAGTGGAAAGCTCTCATGTGTGGTTTCGCAAATGAGAATGGTTTAAACACTTTTGCTTTATGCTCTGAATCAACCGGCAAGGCAAACTTAGCCGTTGGATCATCAGACTGGACGCTATGGCCATCATCGCCTTCGTCAGAGAAAGAGAAAACATGTTCCTTCACGGTGACTCCACGCATTGAAGTCCCAATAGATCCTTCTTCTTCATTATGGTGAGCCATCATTTGTTCCCAGGAAATTGGAGAAGAAGTCTCGTTCTTCAGTCTTCTCGAGACACAACGTGCGTCTTGTTTTTCTCACTCACGCCTTTGTTTTTCTTTTGCCATTTTAGGTTAAATTTGTCATACTATATATAACCGTAGAAACGTCGCATATTCCTTTGAGAAAAAAAATATATATCTGATGGAAGATATGGTAATATGAGTATTAATTTCATTTATGAGACTAGTCTACAATTGCAATTTCATTTTTATATTATTGAGTTAAATATTTTACTCAAATAGTAACAACAAGGTTCAAAACGTTTTTAGGCCATGATTATTGGAGGGTTCTTAGGATAGAAATTTTTACGTAATATAAAAATTATCTCTTAACTTTAACTAAAAAAATATTAAAGGAAAAGTTAAGAGACGGTTCTTATATTATGTTAAGAACCACATCTTAGAGCATAATTAACCCCGAGTTCTTAGGGTAGGGTTCTTAGCGTAATTTAAGAACCGGTTCTTAATTTAACAAAGAAAAAGTTAAGAACCGGTTCTTAAATGTCTTATTTAAGAACCGGTTCTTAATTTAACAAAGAAAAAGTTAAGAACCGGTTCTTAAATGTCTTATTTAAGAACCGGTTCTTAACTTTTTCTTTGTTAAAGTTAAGAACCGGTTCTTAAATTACGCTAAGAACCTTACCTAAGAATCTGGGGTTAATCATGGTCTTAAGAACCCCGTAATAATCATGTCCTTAGTTGACCGATTGATCAATCAAATCATTGCCAATTAACAATAATTATCATAGAAAAACAGAATTTCATAATAGCTGTTTTCTGGTGGATCTTGAAAAGTCTATATGAACCACCATATCGACTAGTGGTTTTTGGCGAATATAAGTTGGCAGAACCACCATTTTCATTACATTGTTATGTATAGCGTAGTGCACGGATTGTAAAACATCTAGAAGAGGTAAGAACAAAACTAAGTTTCTTGGATGCTACTGAAGGAATATTCAACTTCCGAAACAAATTAATTAATGTAAATCGCGTCATATATATGGTATCTTTTTATGATTCACGCCGTAGGTCTTTTAATTAAAGAAGATTACAACTTGGTTGACCTCAAGAAGACATACTACGTCCTAATCGCCGGTTATAACAATGTTGTCATACCCATGTTTGAAAGACTATACCACAGAAGTTAGAATATATGTATAAAATCTCCGAATTATGTTTTTTCCTTCTAAAAGCTATCTATTATTATAATTATTTGATATATATTTTAAAAATCCAATATATATCCATTGAAATTATTAAAACAACCAAACAAAAGTAAAAACTATCGCCTTTTCAAGCATTTACTATTGAATCAAACTCTTAATAAAACTCTTTATTAATCACTCAAATATCTTAGAAACTAGCTCAAAACTAAGATTGCTCTCAACGCACACATTATGCAAACACTTTGCATCCATATATATAACTCATAAACTATCCTAAACTCATTAGGAATAATATAACTCAATCTCCTAATCTCATTAGGATTAAACTATTTCATG
>MU108605.1:0-21042 GCA_012274485.2 Sinapis alba | reverse complement strand
TTTTTTTTTTTTTTTTTTTTTTTTTTTTTTAAATCCAACAGAAAAAAAAAAAAAAACCTAAGAGCCCATTAGGGGCTCTTAGGGTTAATCTTGCTCTTACCTATAAAAAAAACCTTTTGACCAAACCTCAGTTTCAATGAACCAGCCGTTCATCTCTGTTCTTGTATCTTCAGTTTGTGTTCTAATTTTGCTTATTTTCGCGTCACTTTTAACTGATTACCATCGTTCTTGTTCATGTTCGTTGCGTATGAGCTGACGCCATACTCGTTCCCTGTTTCTGCTATTCGTTTTGGCTTTTATACGAAAAGCCTCTGTGTTTTTCAACCATCACGAGTGTTTGCAGTTTAGGGGAAATCTTATCTGCATCTGTGTTCATTTAGACAGCTTGAATTATATTGTCTTTATGTAGTTTTTCAGCATTGTTTTTATTTTAACAAATAAATGGGAGATGATGACAATTTCCCCAGATGATCGAATCTGATTATACTGAGCGAATAGAACTTCCTCTCATCAGAGAGGAAAGTCAAGCCAATTAGTCTGATCCTTCTCCTTTTTTTTAAAACTACATTAGAGCATGTTCATTGGAGGGTTTTTAGGTGGGGTTCTTAGCAGAAGTTAAGAAATGGTTTTTAACTTCTGGTAAGAACTCCTCCCTAAGAATCTGTAATTGAGATGGTTTTAGATTTAAAATTTATATGAGATGCGTTTCTCTTATAATAAAGTTTTTAAACATTTAGTTTATAGAGATTTGGAGATGATGACAATTTCCCCAGATGATCGAATCTGATTATACTGAGCGATTTTATATTTCCTCTCATCAGAGGAAATCAAGCCTATTTTCTGATCCTTTCTCCTTAAGTAAACACGATCCTTTATCAAAAAAATAAAAAAATGTAAACACAATCGATTCGTGTGTAATGGAACTACGGAAGTGCAACCACATACATGTCCATTATTGTTTACGTGGCTGACTCAGTCTATACGTAGCCCTTAACGAACTTCATTAAACTTTTATTCATTTCAACTTTTCTCTAAACCATTTTAGAAACTAGTGTAACTAAACCTCATCATCAAAACAACGTGAGAGGCGAAGAATTGCAGCAATAACACATTAACACTACGTGTCGAACCATGTAACAATTTAAATGGTAGCTATGGTCCATTTCTTTGGTACTTTATATAATAAAACCTAATTTATTTAGTTATATACTTATATTATATATTATACAAAACGATAATGAGACACGAAAGATAACACGATGTACGAGTACACATTTCTAGCTACAACCATGTCTCCATCACTCGCCAAACAATTTTAATTAGTACGTACGTGAACTGTTTGAAGAGTTGCACCGAATCTTAGCGATTTTCTACGACGAGTTAATGCTTTTTTCAACTGTATCTGTGTGATGATGCGAAGTTTCGTGAGTGTTTTACATATCCAAGACGTTAAATACGAAACTTGAAACAATGAACTGGTGAATCAATCAAATATGGAATAGTAACAAAAGTTTCTGGCACAAACTCAATACTAGAAATACTTTTTATACAGATAAACAATTTTAAAAAAAAGATTGTTAAACAATGCAAAAAGAATAACCTTTACTATATTGGTGATGCAATCCTATTCTTTAATTGAGAAATTAGAGGTTAGAAATAACATGATATTCTCCATAAATAACCATTTTCCCTCAAATTATTTGTATGTAATGTAGTGAAGTACTTTTAAATGTTGATTTAAACCATACTAATATATATTTATTATATATATATATATATATATATATATATAAATAACTTCAATATCAATGATAGAGCTCCTAATGTAGAATCACAATCTGCCACTTAATTGGTGAATCAACCAAATATAGAATATATAATTTCTATTTAACCAAAGTTTTATTTAAATAATTAGGCCAGAAGGGAAAAAAACATATTAAAATGTAAGTTTTGTTTTTATTTAAACCAGGAATGTTTGATACATGACACGAGTCACCTGAGAGTAGTCGAAGACTTTGGCCAGTCAAAAAATAAATTAAAATATACAAACACAGATCTGTGTAAATAAAAACAAGACAAGAGGGAAAAGAAGAAGAAATTTGAGTGGGTGAGATTGTTTGTGATAAGAGGAAGAGACATCTTAGAGCATCCACAATGGTGGATCCCATTGTGGAGTCCTTAGGGATTATAAAAATATTTTTTTTTTTTTTTTTTTTTGGTTTGAATAGTTAAGGATTCGTTGCTAAAAAGCAGTCCAATGGTGGACTTCTAAATTGAGATCCTTAAAAAAAAAAATAGTAGATGAATAATTTTAAATTTTATTAATTACATGTTTAAACATATAGATACAATAATTAAAATTCTTCTTCCCCAAATTTGTTCCAAATATTTTCGATTAAATCATTTTTTAAACGTTCATGTAAACGTCTATCCCGAACATGATTCCTCATGCCAAGCACATTACCGAGATTTGTAGGCATGTCGGTACTATAGGACATATCGACCTGTGAACTTCTACTAGTGTCTCCTTCTTCAAATTCAGATATATCGTACTGAGTGTATCCGTCTCGTTCATTTTCGACGATCATATTGTGCAGTATGATACATGTCCTCATTATCCTCCCGATCTTGTCCTTATCCCATGAAAGAGCCGGGTTTCTGACAATCGCAAAACGAGCCTGTAATACTCCAAAAGCCCGCTCCACATCTTTTCGGGTTGATTCTTGAATTTAGCAAATAACTCAGCTTTAGGACCTTGTGGAAGTGAGATAGATTGAATAAATGTTGACCATTTTGGATATATACCGTCTGTGAGGTAGTAAGCCAAGTTGTACTTGTGCCCGTTGACTACGTACTCTAACGTAGGAGCTCGACCTTGCAAAATGTCGTCGAATACAGGAGACCGGTCGAGGACATTGATATCGTTTAAGGTACCTGGAGGACCAAAAAAAGCGTGCCATATCCAAAGATCGTGTGAAGCTACTGCCTCTAGGACAATTGTTGGTTTTCCCGAGCCACGGGTATATTGTCCTTTCCAAGCAGTTGGACAATTTTTCCACTCCCAATGCATACAGTCAATGCTTCCTACCATCCCCGGGAACCCACGTTTCTCTCCAATATCGAGTAGTCGTTGAAGATCTTCTGGCGTGGGTCTTCGTAGATACTCATCTCCGAATAACTGTATTATTCCTTGCGTGAAATGGTCTAAACAAGAAATTGCCGTGGTTTCACCAAGACGGAGATATTCGTCAACCGCGTCAGCTGCCGAACCATAAGCTAGAAGACGAATTGCTGCCGTACATTTTTGTAATGCAGAGAGGCCGAACCTCCCGGTTGCATCTCTTCTTTGTTGAAAAAATGGAACTGAGTCCAATAGACGATGGACTATACGCAAGAATAATTCCTTTGTCATGCGGAAACGGCGTCTGAAAAATTGTTTCGGGAACGTGGGATCTTCGCTAAAATAATCATTTCATAACCGTGTGTGCCCTTCTTCGCGGTTTCGCTCTATATATGCACGTTTCCTTTGTTTTTTGGGTTGGGCCTCAACTATGCTGTTGAATGTATCTTCGAAGATATCGTCAAAGAGGATATCCAATCTTTCATCAAGTGCATCAGAAGTGGATGAAGAGGATGACATTGTTAGGTTTTTCCTTTTTTTTCAGAAAGAGAAACAAAATATTAGTGAGGTGTATAAAACTTTTAAGGTTCAAAAATTGAAGTTTAGAAAATTTGAATTAATAACTTCGCAAAAGATTCAAGAAAATTTAACATTTCAAAAACAAAATTAAATTCCAAAACTAGCATAAAAGTTGAATTAATAACTTCAGCATCAAGTGATATAAAATCACTTCTATTTAGGAAGTGATATAAACTCTTGTATATTACCATAAAAACGAACATCAAACACTTACCATATATTACAACACTTACCATAAAAACATACAAGTACCTTATATTACACAGACGATTTTACAAAAGACCATCAACATGTTCGACATGTGTCATAGAAAGACCAGGCCATCACGTACAAAGACCATGGTAATGTAGAAGTAGAGCACAAAAGAGATAGCTAAATAGAAGTGAAACAAAAGAGATAGCTAAATAGAAGTGAAACAAAAGCCATTGCTAAATAGAAGTGAAATAAGAACCCGTGACACCATCTTCTTCTCCTCCATATAGGTCCATTCCGTGAGTGTACCTGCAACCGATCCTTATAGGAAATGGGCTTCGAAATTATTTTAAAATCCAAATAGTGAAGGATCGCGGGTTTAGGACCCGTCTTTTTGGGCCGTTGCGGGTGCTCTTATTACAGTAAGTGTTGCAAAGTTAACTTGTGACATAAATGGGTCAAACTCATAACCTTTTTCTCGTCTTTTGTTTAATTAATTGTTTAAAAATCTCCTTCCTCCTCCTTCTGCTGCTGACGTCTCTGTTCCTAGAAAAAGCAAGGTAGGATCATGTTTCCATCACTCGTTTTCTGCGGTTTGGTTAAGGTTGCTTTCTTATGCTATTTAACTTTCTGCATTTTTTATATAGAGAATCAGAGATCTCGATGATTCTCATCAGCTCTTTTTGAGTATGTCTTCTGTAGCAGTCTTATGCGTTACTGGTGCTTCTCCGAATCCAGACCCAATGAACACTTGTGGGTTAGTAAGAGCTTTAGAATCTTCTAGAGTGCTCTCTCGTTTTCAGAATCAGAGAGTGAGCAATGGTAGGGAGAATCAAACTACTTGGAGTTCTTCTTCTTGTGTTATGAGCTGCAGAAGAAGAAGAAGTAGTGTTGTCTCTTCAAGCTTAGTCGTAAATCCTGCAGGAGAGATGACCCTCTCATCTGAAGAGAAGGTTTACAATGTTGTGCTGAGACAAGCAGCTTTGGTGAACAAACAGCTTATTAGGTCTACTTCTCCTGTTCTTGATGATGTGAAGAAACCACAGGATATTATTATTGTACGCCCTGGGAGTTTGAGTTTGTTGGGTGCAGCTTATGATCGATGTGGCGAAGTTTGTGCTGAGTATGCTAAAACGTTTTATCTTGGTTTGTTTCTCTTCTTTGGCTTTGGTGTAACAGTAGAATTGTATGTTACGTTTTCTGAGTTGTAGTGAGGTTTTGGTTGCAGGAACTTTGCTTATGACACCTGAAAGACGCAAAGCTATTTGGGCTATCTACGGTGAGTTACTTGCAAGAAGCATCTCTGATCTATTATTGTATCTCTTGGTCAGCTAAATCCTCTCTGCAAGAAGTTGAAATAGATTCTTTAAAACTTAAAAAGACTTCTCTAGTTGGTTTGTTTCCTGGCTTAGACAAATCCATGAAGAACCCAAGCACCCAAATTTGTATCCTTTTTAGATTAAGACCCAAGATAATTGAATTAGCTTAGTTACTAATATGAGCTCTTAATGGGCTTTTGGGGCCCAATAGTCTTAAAACTAGAGGTTACTCATACTAAACATTGTTAGCTCATGACTTTGGGATACTAATGTTCTTGATTTGATGTTTTCACTCAATTTGTTGTGCAGTTTGGTGTAGAAGAACTGATGAACTAGTAGATGGGCCTAATGCATCACATATAACTCCCATGGCGTTAGATAGGTGGGAAACAAGGCTGGAGGATCTTTTCCGTGGTCGTGCTTTCGATATGCTTGACGCTGCCCTCGCTGATACAGTTACTAGATACCCTGTAGATATTCAGGTCAGCCTCTCTCTCTCTGCCTCGTTCAATATATTTTGATAAATCTTATAAATATTTGTATTAATGTTTTATATTTGTTTTTGTTTTTGCAGCCATTTAGAGACATGATAGAAGGAATGAGAATGGATTTGAGGAAGTCTAGATACAACAACTTTGATGATCTCTATCTTTACTGCTACTATGTTGCGGGAACCGTCGGTTTGATGAGCGTTCCGGTTATGGGAATCGATCCTACGTCCAATGCGACGACCGAGAGTGTTTACAACGCTGCCTTGGCCCTCGGTATAGCCAATCAGCTTACCAACATACTCAGAGACGTTGGTGAAGAGTTAGTCTCAAAATTTTGGTTTATCGATTTTACATGTTTAACCGGTTTCTTGATTCACATCTCATTCTTGAATTGGTTTTGTCCCCTCTCAGTGCAAGAAGAGGAAGGGTGTATCTGCCACAAGATGAATTAGCTCAAGCTGGTCTCTCAGATGAAGACATATTCGCTGGAAAAGTCACTAATAAATGGAGAAACTTCATGAGAATGCAGCTTAAGAGAGCAAGAATGTTCTTTGACGAAGCTGAGAAAGGTGTCACTGAGCTTGACGCTGCTAGCAGATGGCCAGTAAGTGTCTCTACCGTTTACATTTTTGTTTTCTTTTTTTTTACCCCAGAACTTTGTTTTTGATCGATTTAACCCCCAAGACTTTTTATTTTTTTTATTTTTTCAGGTATGGGCATCGCTCCTATTGTACAGGAGAATACTGGACGAGATTGAAGCGAATGATTACAACAACTTTACGAAGAGAGCTTATGTTGGGAAAGTTAAGAAAATCGCAGCTCTGCCACTAGCTTATGCTAAATCAGTACTAAAGGTTTCAAGTTAAGAGGAATAAACTAAGATGGCTTTTGTGATTAAAGGAAAAGCTTAGTGTCGAATTTATGATGTTTATAACTAATATATACATACAAATGGGAAAGAAATTCTTATGGTGTTCATTTACTTTTCTCTATGTAAAAAGTAATTTGTTAAAAAATATTTTGTTTCTTGGCTATTGAAGTGAGAGGAATATTATGGATGGAGAGCTAGTTTTGTGATAAAAAGAAGTTAACAAATATTCATTGAGCTTGATTACAAATATGAAAACGATATTTATACATGTTTATGAAATGTACAAAACTCAGACAAAGAGAAAATATGAAGCTTATTTGGTTCTGGTCATCATATATTTGCACATCTGATCAGGAGGGCTCTTGTGGTAGAGATTAGAGAGTGATTAAAATCACCAGCACATTGAAGTATAACGTATGCATGTCTGAACAGCTTTCCTAACAACATGGTTTACAAAATCCGATGTCGTCCAGCGGTTAGGATATCTGGCTTTCACCCAGGAGACCCGGGTTCGATTCCCGGCATCGGAGCTTTTTTTGATAAGATTAGAAGTAACTGAAAAGTTTATGCTTAAAACGCAAACTATTCAATTTACGCTTTTGTATGGGCTTTACAGTTTATGGCCTAAAGTTATACTTCATTTTACACCCACATATGGCCCAACACCATATATTACGATTGTTTTTTTTTCTTTTCCAAATCTTATAAAAATATGATTTAAATTTTTATTTGAACTAAAATTCTCTTTAACAAATGTATTTATTCCAGTGTCCATTTACGGAATGTCTCTTGCTATTTGTGGCCGATACAGTACAAGTGACAAGGCGCTGAATGTAAAACAAAGGATCACTAAATAAATAAATAAATAAATAAATATAAATATCCAGAAAATTCAAAATTCAAAACATCGGCTCCAACGACCACTACCAATAATATTAGGTCTATATTGGCGCCTCTTGGGAAAAGAGTAAAGCAGATATAAATACTCTACACTCCTTTCGATTCCATAGGCAGAATTAAAAAAAAAACATCTTGTTTTCACTGTCACTCTCTCTCTCTCTCTACCTACGATCGCGGCGAATATGGATTTCCACAGCCTTCTCAGAAGAGATCTTCAATTTCTCTGCAAGATCAACAAAATCCCAGCTAACATGACCAATCTCGCCATGGCCGATGCTCTCAAATCTCTTGAGATCGTAAGTTTCCTTCCTCTCACACTTGCATCGATTCGTTTTCATCAATATTGTAGCTGAATCTTATCTAATATCAATCGGAGAATCACCCTGAGCTGGTTTAGATCGGTTCGAGATTTGTCAATTCTGGATCTCAAAGCTTTAGATCACCGATTGAACCTGATTCTGATTGAAGATCTTAGGTGTTTGAGCTCAATAATGATGATGCTTGGTCTTTATTCTAATGCAAATGGTGAATCTGATCTTCGTAATTGTTTGTTAATCGCGTTAAAATCTGTGATCTTAGTCTTTGCTTGTGCTTTCGTTTAACGCACATAGTTTCTGTGTGTTCGACTCATAGATTTGGAATCTTGCTTGTGCTCACTAATGCTTTGTTTATGTGATTCTTTTCCTTTGGATTTAATAGGTTGAAGGTCTTGATGAGTACATGAAGCAGTCCGACTCCAATGTTCTTCAGTCTCCAACCAGTGTAGCTAAGCTTCTGCCAAGTACTGCGACTAGAACCACCCGAAGGAAGGCCGCTGTAAAACCTGAACCACAGTCATCTCGTTTGACGAGCAAGTCTCTTGATGGAGAATTGGACCAAGAGAACATGATCAAGAATGTCAAGTTCGATGTGGCTAAAACTCCTGCAGCACGAAGCACAAGAAAGGCTTCAGCAGCAACTTCTTGTAGCAGCAAAGTTCAGGAGAGTAAGAAGGGGGATTCGGTTCAGTCGGGGTACAGCACAAGGAGATCAACAAGGCTGTTGGAGAAATGTATGGCTGACCTGAGTTTGAAGACTAAAGAAAAATTGGATAAACCTGAGAGGATTGAGGAAACAGAACAAGAAGTGTCTGCTGAAGAGAAGAATCCAGCTGGTTAGATTCAATGTCTTTGTTCTCTCTTGCAATGCTTCTGATCTATAATGGTTTATAACACGTTTTGTGGTAAAAATCAGGTTCAGAGGAGAGAACTGAGGATGCTGTAGTTATCTTAGGTAGAGATTTGAGTGCTTCCATGGAGAAAGAATGGGAGGTGTTGAAGAATGATGATGACACTCCTGTCTTGGAACATGCCAACACTGAGATAACTAATGACAATAAAGGTATGCAACAAATTAAGAACAGTTGCCATTTTTTCTTGTTTACGTTTCTAAATCAAAATGTGTTTCTTTTGCAGAGTCCAAGAACTTTGAAACTTTTGAGAGTTTAGTACAAGTCGACCATCAAGTGACAGAACAGGCTATGCAGGAGAAAGGTTCCGAGCCTGAGAAGACCAACACTTTCCACGAGGAAACAATGGTGGACCAAACCGATGGTGATTCAGAAGCTGAACCGGAGGAAGATGATTCTGGTGTTGACTCAGACGGCACTATCTCTGAAGCTGGTTCAAACAAAGCCGATCACCAAGAGACAGAAGAGGCGACTCAGGAGAACGATTCTGAGGCTGAGAAAATCAACACTTTTGTTGAAGATACAGTGGTAGAAACTGATGGTGCTTCAGAAAGTGAGCAGGAAGGAGATGATTCTGGTATTGACTCGAATGGCACCATCTCTCAAGCTGATTCAAACCAAGTCGACTACCAAGAGACAGAACAGGCGACTCAGGATAATGATTCTGAGACTGATAAAATCAACACTTTTGTTGAAGATACTGTGGTGGACCAAAATGATGGTGATTCAGACACTGAGTCGGAAGGAGATGATTCTGGTGATGACTCGGATGGCACTATCTCTGAAGCTGATTCATACCAAGCCATACAAGGAACTGATATTGCTGACGTAAAGAAGATGATTATGCCTGAGTCAGAAGGTTCTGTAACTGCTCCAACTTCTCCTCTTGTGCTTCAAGAGGCTCTAGTAGAAACAACAGCTCCTTTATCTCCACTTGTGGCGGAATCAGTTTCAGCTCAGTTTCCAAGACCTAACAAATCAGCATCAAAGAACTCGGCTATGAAGCTGGTCAATGTCGATGATACGAGCAAGGAAAACAGCATGGATATGATGATGAATGTTGCTAATGGAGAGAGCAAAGGGGAAGAGGCTGCAAAGAAGAATAAGAAGGTGGAGTTTGATGAAGAGAACTTGAAAGATGTTAGCATGAGGCAACTCTTGAAGATGGTGAAGGATCTCTCTATAAAGACTAGTAACAACAGAACTGCTTTGCAGATGTTGCCTGGTAATAATCAGATTGCAGACTAGTGTGGTGTCCCCAAAACTGCGTTTTTATTTTATTTTGTTGTTGCCTCAGACAGAAAAAAACTGAAAAACATGTGTTTGGTATGAATAAAATCTCAAATTAAGGAACAACAACCGGTTAAGATTGTTAACAGATTGGTCTCGGTAATTTGCATTTCACTCTGCATAGTGATGCTTAAGCAATACTTCTATACTGGTGCAATTTTACAATAAAAATTGCAGTTTTTAATTAGGTATATATATACATACATACATACATACAATGATACTACAATGTAGCAGGCAGCTCACGGGTTATACAGTAACATAATAAACGTTCCGTAATCTAATGGGCCACAAACAAACAAACAAAAGAAGAGACTTGATCTTTCCCGGATGGGCTGAGCCCAATTACTCTTCTTTTCTTGTTTTTCAGGAAACGAAACAATGAAAGGTGATATTAAAATACTTTTAATACGTAGTAATAAAACGTAACGTTATATACTCCTAGGTAAGTAAACATCTATATCAAATTTATCAAATTGTCTTAAAGAGATTTTTTAGGGTTTTTTAGTTTACCTGGCGACTATGAAAAGCGAGGTAACCAGAGACGAAGATGAACACGACACAAGCACGGAATACGAAAGCGATACCGATAGCGGACGCGCATGGAGTGTCGACACAGAAGAAGACGAAGGAGTCGTGAAATCTCCTAGAATTAATTATTTAAACATGCAAGATCCGGAACCGGAGTGGGATGTGGACAGCTTCGATGGTTACGAATGCTACGACTCTGAGGACCGTAAAAGCTTCTCCGACGAAGAGGAGTACGAAGAGTTCCGCGTATTTAAGATCCAGGCCTGGAAGAATAAGGTAACGTAACCCTTCTTTGTAATCGTTTGAATTAATTACATCAAATTTTTAATCTTGTATGTATTTGATTTTTAGGGGTTTTATGGAGAAGATCCATTCAGGTCTATCTTCCCCCTTACTGATCTGGAAGAACCTTGGATTGACATGAGCACAAGGGAATATTTCGCGGATATTGCTTCCTTGTGCGTTAAGAAACTCAATGAAGAGAAGGTGAGTTACTCATAATTTCATATATAAACTTTTTGTTTTGTTTTAATTTGATATGATACTTACATATAGGATGTGTGTGTGTGTGTTTTACTTAGGGTACGACTGTGGAGTTTGTAAGCATCGTGAGAGGCAATATGAAAGTAGGAGATGGGTGGAAGCTGTACATCACTTTTATGGCTCGAGAGCATCCTAATGGTCCTCTCGTGGAGTATCAAGCCAAGGCCATGGATTTTGGAGGAAAACCTCCCTTTCCCATCCTCTGCAGACCAGCTTCTACCATATCCTAAGCTAAGACTTGCATAGGTACTTTTATTATGCTTAGGGGTTGTTCTTTTTTCCATCTGTCATCTTTATCCAACTGCTCTATTTATATGATTCATCTAGAAGATCCAACCAGATTTTAGGAGTTGTTCGTTTTTTCATCCAGATGAGTCATCTAAATGAGTCATCTAGATGAATTTTATGTTCGTTTTTATTTATATTTTCATCTAGATGAATTTAATAAATAAATTACAAATATACTTATGTTCTTATTTAAGTCATTTATTCTTAGTGTAACTAACTACTTAGTATTTTGTTTGGAATTACTTATGAGCTTTGTCAATTTTTATGGAGGAATGGATGTAAACAGAAAGTTATTTTCTTAATTATGGGAATATTGTTCGGATGATTGTCTTTCTGAATTTAAAATCTTCAATCTAATCGTTTCAAAATGGGTATGTTGTATTGAAATGATGTTTTTCAGTAATAAGTAAGCTGCATCAGAGGTGGTTTATGTTTTGTCTTAATGTTAGCTATGCCTTTGGGATTGAAACTTATGGCCCTACTTTCTAAGTTGTCGATATAATTATGGATTTCAATCATGGACATGGTTGCTAAC
Organism: Sinapis alba; assembly: GCA_012274485.2. Classification (NCBI taxonomy): domain Eukaryota; kingdom Viridiplantae; phylum Streptophyta; class Magnoliopsida; order Brassicales; family Brassicaceae; genus Sinapis; species Sinapis alba. The sequence continues at coordinate 9,154 of MU108605.1, read as the reverse complement.
TATGTTTGATGTTTATCTATATTTTGAATAATTATGAGGAGGGTACCTACACTTGACACTCGTGCATTCATGAGATGATTACTGTCAATAAAACGGTATGATTGGTATTAAAATACATAATTATAAGATACAACTTAAAAGGTAGGGCCATAAGTTTGAAAGCCAAATAGAAAAGCTAAATCCACATGAGGACTCATGAAACTTATAACTGGAAAGCCTTATTTTGATCTTCCATCTTCCCCTAAAAGAGCATCATACCCAATCTGCAATGGTTAGTTTGAAGGATTAGAAAGATAATCATAAACAAAGCACTCTATGTTTACATAACCTTCCCACAAGAACTGACAATATATATACCTTATGCAAGTCTATAGATTAGGAAATGGTAGAGGCAGGTCTGCAGAGAATGGGAAAGGGAGGTTTTCTGCCTCCTGCAAAATCCTTGGCCTTGGCTTGATACTCAACTAGAGGACCGTTGGGATACTCTCGAGCCATAAAGGTGATGTACAGCTTCCACCCATTTTCTGTTTTTTTATTGCCTCTCACAATGCTTACAACTTCCACAGACGAACCCTAAGTCGTCAGTACAAAAAACACACAAACTCAAATTACAGAAGAAGAAAAAAAAGATTCATATTTGAACAGATGAGTACAAACCTTCTCCTCGTTGAGTTTCTTAACACACAAGGAAGCAATATTTGACAAATATTGCCTCTTAGTCGTGGTTATCCAAAGATCATCAAGATCTATAATGGGGTAGATGTATCTGAATGGATCTTCTAAAAACCCCTAAAAAAAAAGAAAAATCAAAACACGAAAAGGTTAAAAAAAATTACAAAAATTTCATTGTGTGGATAACAAAAAAGGGGTTACAACGTTACCCTATTCTGAAAGGCTTTGGTTTTATACTCGCGGAACTCTGCGTACGCCTTGTCGCTGGAGAAACCTTCACGGCCGTCAGCATCGAATTCCAGTTCGTAGCCATCGTAACTGTCCTTATCCCACTCTGGTTCCGGATCTTGCATGTTTGAATAGTTAATTGTCGGAGATCTCACGACGTCATCGTCTTCTGCGTCGACACTCCATAAGCCTTCGTTATCGCTATCGCTTTCTTCTTCTTCTTCTTCTTCCATGCTTGTGTCATCTTCATCTTCGATCTTCTGTTTTTTAGAGACAGATTCCACCTCCGTCGAAGCTCGCTTCGCCGTCACATCCTCGGTTTTCATCGCTGCCGGAGAATCGAACAAACCCTAGAAATGTCTTCTCTCTTTTAACACACCAACTGATTCTCTTGGATGTATTTACCGGTGTGCCCTTCTTTTATTTTAAATTTTACGAAACCTATCCAAAATAACGTCGTTTTGATAAATTAACGGATGACTAATACTTTTAACGGTCGATTTATATATAAGTACGTTTTGAGAGTTTGTGTAGTATTTTTCAAAGTTTCATTTTTACACAATTTATCTAAAATTACGTCGTTTGATAAATTAATTAATGACTAATACGTTTGACAGTCAATATAAATATAAGTAAGATTTTAAGAATTCATATAATATTTTATTTTTTTATTTAGTTTAATATGAAATATATCATATTATAAAGTTTGAGAATGAAAAAATATTATATGTATTATGTAACATGTTGTATTTTTTAAACTTTATTTCGTTCAAAAAAATATGCATTAATACAATGTTCGTAATGAATAGATACAACGTGTAAAGTTCAAATAGACCATTTCTCCATATTTATTAACGCCGTTTTGAGAAACGGTAAGCAAAAGCGAAAGTCTTATTCACGCTAAACCATTAGAAAGAGCTGTTTGGGCCTTATATTGGGTTAGGCCCATATGCTCTGAGCCTAAGACTATAATTAACTCTACATGTCAATGGGGTCCGCGAACAATACAAAAACTGAGTTCTTATAGAAGAATTATAAGACCATGATTAACCTCGGATTCTTAAGTGGGGTTCTTAGCATGATTTAAGAATCGGTTCTTAAATTACGCTAAAAATTCTCATCTAAGAACCCGTTGTTAATCTTGGTTTAATGACTTTTTAAAAAATGTGGCCACATAAGAGCCCACTTAATCTTGCTCTAATAATCTCCTGAACGACGTGTTAAAATAGAAGAGAAGGGCACATCGGTAAATACATCCAAGAGAATCAATTTGTGTGTTAAAGAAAGAGAGGGAGACATTTCTAGGGTTTGTTCGATTCTCCGGCAGCGATGAAAACCGAGGATGCGACGGTGAAGCGAGATTCGACGGAGGTGGAATCTGACTCATCTGTCTCAAAAAAACAGGAGATCGAAGATGAAGACGACACAAGTATGGAAGAAGAAGAAAGCGATAGCGATAACGAAGGCTTATGGTGTGTCGACGCAGAAGACGATGACATCGTGAGATCTCCGGCGATTAACTATTCAAACTTGCAAGATCCGGAACCGGAGTGGGATAAGGACAGTTATGACGGCTATGAATTGGAATTCGATGCTGACGGCCGTGAAGGCTTCTCCAGCGACAAGGCGTACGCAGAGTTCCGCGAGTATAAAACCAAAGCCTTTCAGAATAGGGTAAAGTAACCAAAGAATGAATTGACTCTAATTTTTTTTTTAATCTTTTCCGTATTTTGATTTTTTTATAGGGGTTTTTAGAAGATCCATTCAGATCCATCTACCCCATTAGAAATCTGGACGATCTCTGGACAATCACGACTAAGAGGCAATATTTGACAGATATTGCTTCCCTGTGTGTTAAGAAACTCAACGAGGAGAAGGTTTGTACTCATCAATTCAAATATGAACTTTTGTTTGTATTCCATTAATTTGATGTGTGTGTGTGTGTGTTTTACTTGCTTAGGGTACGTCTGTGGAAGTTGTAAGCATTGTGAGAGGCAATCTAAAACCAGGAGGTGGGTGGAAGCTTTACATTACCTTTATGGCTCGAGAGTATCCCAATGGTCCTCTCGTGGAGTATCAAGCCAAGGCAGTGGATTTTGCAGGACACAAAATACCTCCATTTCCCATTCTCTGCAGACCAGCCTCTAGCATAAGCATACTGTGACTTGCATAAGGTATTTTTTGTGGGAAACATAGAGAATACTTCTAATGAGTTTCTAATCCGTCAACCTAACCATTGCAGATTTGGTGGGATGATGCCTCTTCTAGAGGAAGATGAAGATCAAAATAAGGATTTTCAGTTTTAAGTTTCATGAGTCCACATGTGTCCCTGCCTTTTAAGTTGTATCGTATAATTATGGATTTTATTAATGGTTGCTATTTTATGTTCAATGTTTCTTTTATATTTTGGAGGTTTAAGTGGAGAGAGAGTATACCTTCATTCGACACTAGTGCATTTGATCGGAGATTATTACTGTGTCTTGATAAGACTCATGTTACGTTAGGTTGTTGATTAGTAAATTTATGTTTATTCAAACCTTAATTTAGACAAAAATAAAGGATAAAGTGAAATAAGTCCTTCACGGTGATCTTAACAGGTAAACATCTCGTCCGGATCGACTCTACTCTTACTTCTTCTTCATCTAAAGAATCTCATTGAGGTAAAACGCATCACTGGTAGTTTCTGGGATGATGATTCTCCCATGACCATTGACTCCCCAATGTGTCCCCCACGTGTTTTGCACCTCAAAGAATACCTCTCCCTCTAAGGTTAACCCATGGGCTAAAATCGTGACAACGTGTCTCTCCATTCCATCTATTGGCTCGGGAACCCTGTAAATTCCCTGAAACCAAACCGGATACAATGATATTTCAGTTTATTGCCTAGTTGTTCGTGATGTATATGCATGATATATCCAATAAACTACACAAACTTACATCTGTAAGCTCTAGAAGTGGACTAGTGATATCAAGGGTCAAACCTACGGGACCTTTACTTTCTATCAAATGAATGATGGTTTGTGGTCTTGCTGCATCTGTCACTGGAAGAAAAGACCCCTTTAACATAAACGTCTTCGGTTTCTACAAGCAAAAACAATTTCTCACGAATCATTATATATATATATATATATATATATATCGATAGTAAAGTATATAATACAAAAGAATAATCATACATATATATATATATATATATTAAGTGGATGTTAGATGAATTACCTTCTTGTCATTCTTTTTCTCTATTCCTTCAGAACGCAAATGGTTCATTGCATTTTTCAGTGATCCCACAGCCATGCTACTTGCACCAGCATTCTTAACATGTTCACTTTGTTTATCTCCGAATTTCACCTTTTTTGCAAAACTATCTATATCAAATTCTTTGTGCCGATTAATGTGACCACGGTCCTTATTATAGACGAACTGAAGAATCCCACCAAGAACTAGAGCCCAGCAAATATCTGGTATTTAAAGTAAATTACAAAAAACCTTCAAATTGACACTAGGATAAGATTTGACATTGATATGACTATACAGAATAAAACTGGCATGGATTTTTTTTTTTTTTAATACCCGAGATTTGACAAAAAACATGAGAAAGCAAAGCTGGGTGTATCCGACGCCAATCAAAAAGGAGTCGGCTCCCATCGGCGAAAACCTAATAAAAATTATTAATGTAACAAAGATAAAGATAACGTTAGGGTTTTATTTAAAACAAAAGAACTACAGATTAGATTAAAAACTGTACGTATGTTACCCGTAGTGGTGGAGGCAAATCATCTTGTGGGGGAAGATCTTGACGTGCTTTTCGTTTATCTGCCGCGTCATGTTTATAAGGATTTAAGCCTTTCTTGTTTCGGCTTCCTCCAGCGCCTATAAGGTTACCGGCACCGCCACCAACATCAACATCTCCGCTATCACTGTCCATTTGCTTGGACTACACACAACAAAAAAAATTCATGTTAGGATGATAATAGAACATATTATATGTATTATAGTGATACACTTAATTTCTTTTAATGTAGCAAGTAAAATGAAGAAGGCGATATACGATCAAGACATACGGAACGTCGGAAACACAAGAATTTTAAGAAAAACAGTCATAACCCAAGTTTTTGTAAAGAGAAACCCATTTTGATGTGAAAATGTCTAGTCAACAGATTCTATCAGAAATGCACAAGAAGACATGAAAAAACAATTATCGAAAAACAAAGACCCATTTTTCAAAAAAAAAAAAGAGAAACAAAGACCCAAAAAAGCAAAAAAAGAAACCAAGAAACACAGATTTTTGAAGAAGAAGAGAGATTTGGGAGAAAACCTTCCTAAGCATTTTTTCTTTTAAGAAATGAGTAAGGAATGACAAATCCATATTCACTTTTATAGGAGAGGAATGAGTCGAGATGAACACGTTGATGGTTAAACAAATATCTTTGTTTAGTGTTAATTAATTAATTATATTTCAAAAGTTAGTTGCTTTATAAACATGTGACATCATCATCAGTTTCATAATAAATAAGAAACTACGAGGGTTGTTGTTTTTAGGGTTTATTTTGTGATTACATCTTCTTTATTTGTAAATTGAATTAACATGAACTTTTGTAAGTAGTTTTTTGGTATACTATGCAGATAATTTCCACACAAGAAAAATATTTGCTATCAAATTTATATATTATTATTTCGAGATGTTGCTTCTCTGCTAAGAGCAACATTAGTGGAAAGTATCTTCCAAGAGTACCTCACATATATTATAGTAATATTGTTAATTAGCATAATTAAATTTCAGTAAATAAAAAGTTAAGTCAATAGTGTGGTAACAAACATTATAAATGTCTCTCAATTTGTGTAAAAAGTTTCTTTAGGAACAATCGTTTCTTGTCTTTTCCATACCTTTCTCATCTCATTTTTTTTTTATTACTTTTATTGTGAGAGATCATGTGAAGTATCCTCACAAATGGTATTCTAAGAGTTCAAGACTAGAACTTGTGTCTAGACAATTGTGGAGTGAAAATAAAAAATGTCCTCTCTTTTTCTTGTGAGATTTCACACCTGTGACCTGTTTGTAACATGAGGATATTAGCAAACCTGACGGATTATAATTCTTCTTAATTTAAAGCTTAGTATATTAAATGTTTGTTTGATTTTTGGTTTAGGTCTTATTTACTTTCGGTTTGGATCACTAAACCAAACCCGTTCTGGGATTCGGTTTACGATGGTTATGTAAAAAAATCAAAAACACACAGAAAAATAAAGAATGTTTTTCAAAAAACAAAAATCTATCAATTTTAACTTTTGAAGATTTGTGGAGTGTCAAAACCTATATTTTATGTCACTTAAAAATAGAAGATTATAGGAGATAAGAAATGGCTGGAGTGTCAAAGCTCCGTGATTCTGATTGCATGTAGTGTCAATGCTCCGTCATTTTAACCTTTTCATTACATAAATGATCGATAAGATCGCAGACGAATATGCTGTACGATTATTAAATTATATACAGTATATGTGTTTGAAAAAAAAAAGCTAGGATAATTAACAGTATGTGTTCGCAAGAAAGTCTCCGTAGGAGAGACAAAAGAGGAAATGAGGAACCACGAAATTGAAAGAGAAAAAGAAATCATTTAATACGAATTGAAAAGGAGCTCTATCGTTGGAAGGAAAAAAAAAAGAGCATTTACCTCAGTATTTACGTACGGATGCATGCATGGAGGGAAAATGATCAGAGATTAGTGTGGAGAGAGAGAGAGAGAGTGTGTAAAGTCATTTTTCTCCTTTAGTTTTTTCTTGTATTATCTTATTCCACTTTTTAATTCAAATTGAATTAGTTCCGTGATGTGTTTTTAAATTTCCATACTTTACTGCTAAACAGAAAATAAATTCCCAGAAAACTACAAGAAGACTATTTTTTTTGTTTCGTTTCTTAATCAACAACATACGATAACAATAATATAAAACTAATGAAAGCATGTGCAATCAACATCATACAATAATATAAAACTAATGAAAGCATGTGACATGCTTTTTCACATTAATAACAAAATCTAAACCTAAACTTTAAATTCAAATCTCAAACCCTAATTTCATAAAATTAACCTTAAACAAAACAATTGTTTTCTTTAACTTCTTAAATAACAGTGATGTGAGACTCTATATATATATTTCTTCAGACAAGTGATATGGTGATGAATCACAACGGAAATGAAGAGATCGTCGCTTGATTTCGTGACGACAAAAGAGGCTCATAAGGTTGCGGCTTCTAGTGATGATGAAGGTATATGACTCAAATGTTTGTAAAGCAGAATTCGAATTCATTTTCTCTTCTTCTTAAGTTTTCTTTCTGTAAATAAAACTTTTAGAAAATGAAACTCATACTTTTTTCATCAGATTTCTGCAATTGTATTTTTATATTTGTTTTTTTTAAAGAGTACAAGTTATTTATCTTTTATGAAGAAAAAAGAAAAATGACACTTTAGTTAGATGAAAATAAAGTTAGTTCACAACTAACTTGATTTTAGTTACAAAACTAACTTAATAGCAATAAATGACTTATAGTAAAATAAAAAGACCAAATGTGACTAAAAGCTCAAGTATAAATGACTCCGGGAAATATATATGTGTATAAACAAATTTACCGCTGACGACTTGGTGACTGATTGATATTCAAAAATATCAAGTGTCTATTTATGTTTGTAATATGAATACACAGAGAGAAATGAATATGTTTCTCATAGCTTACCTGATTAATCATCTATAATAAATTTAACAACAATTTAAAAGTTTGACTTATTTTTGTGGACCATAGCAAATTTCAATAGTTTATGAAAAGACAACCCCATCGAACCCCTTTCGTGTTTCCTTTCGGATCAGTTTATACTGTTTTCTTTTGGTAGGCAATAATTCGTAATTTAAAATTATTTCAGGTTCTTTTCTATTATTCAACATAATTTTATTTGTTAATAACGAAAAGATAATTTCCATAAAACATATTGACTTGTTTAGAAAACAAAAAATGCTTAGCATGTCGACTAAAAAAAGATCACAAAACATTTCAACCGTTTAAAACCGCCATAATAAGCCAGCAAGTTGAAGCAGGTAACAAGTATCATTCTATGTTTTGATACTTTGAATTAGGCTTGGGTTTTTTTACCATAACCCGAAATACATGTCTAAATTTGAACAAAAATAATTCGAAATCGAATCCAAACTGTGATATAAAAATATCCGAAAAGAATTTATGGCTTAGTATTTTGAAGTTCTGAAGGTATCCAAAATTAGTTAAATATGTTACTATTTTTATATATGTTAAAGTAATTTATTTATTTTATAGTCTCTTCCTAGATATATAATTTTCATGAATTCTTAGAGCATATGCATCGGTTACAGATAAATAAGTTTCTTTAAAATAATAAAATATTGATAATTAATTACATATTATTTTTATTTTGTTTTAAATATTTAAACTACTAAATAGTTTACATGTGGCATTAACTCTTGTTGACTTTGTTTGACAGTTTCTTTAAAAAGAAACAATTGACAACATTCTAAATTCTCTATCATCATTTTTCAATTTTTTCTATTATATTAATTTGAAGAATTTGGTGGAAAAACCATCAATGCTCATGCTCTTACTGCTCTCACTGAATCTTTACTTTTTCATTTAGTTTTATTATTATGGAAAAAAATTAGCATAGAGATTACCACTAAAAGCATCATTATCTCATCACTAAGAGGGTTTCTTAGATGATGGGATCCATCAAAAACACAAAAAATGGTTTTTTATGTATACAAAATAAGATATTTTTTTTCTTTGTTTTTGTACTGTTTGTAGGTTCCATTGACACATCTTTTTAAAAAAAAAGAAATTCAGACAAAAAAATAAAATAAAATAAGAGCCCCAATATGGAGTTGATGGGATAATGGTGCTCTAACGGTGCTCTAATGGTGGTCTAACAATGCCAAAAGAAGCAGGCAGCCACCCGAATAAACGTCTAACGTTGGTCACTAGTTTTATAATTCTAAGAGAATTTTTTAAATCCTCTAAACATGTAATTTATATAGAATTGAATGCAATTAGCCTACTAATACTATAGACGACAAGAAAAATTCATACAGTTTGATTTTGACAAATTACCTTTCTCATATTAATTTGGGCAATTCTCTTAAATAGCCATTTTTAAGTTTTTGTCACAAAAATAGCACTCAAAAAATAAAATGACCAAAATAATTTTTTTTTTTTTGAAATTTTGATTTTTTTTTTTTTTTT